>PVJO010007707.1:0-80119 GCA_004026905.1 Hystrix cristata
TCTGTTCCTTTCCCCCTCCCTCTCTGTTGTTCCCTTTCCCATTTGAACACTTTCTTCCCTTTCCCAATATAATACATTTTAGTCTTTACTTGCACTTTCAGTTTCTCACACCAGAGAAACAATGTGGTATTAAACATGTGTGTCTGATTTATTTCACTAAGTATGGTCTCAAGATGCATCCACTGGGATCTAACCTTATTAAAAAGCTTCTGCACAGCAAAAGAAACCACCAACAGAGCAAAGAGACAACCCACAGAGTGGGAAAAAATTTTTGCCAGCTATTCCTCTGACAAAGGACTAACATCTCAAATATATAAAGAACTCAAAAAAATCAGACCCCCCCAAATTTAAAGACCCTATCCAAAAGTGGGCAGCAGAAATGAATAGACACTTCTCAGATGAAGATGTAGAAACAGCAAATAACATATGAAAAAATGTTCAATATCACTGGTCATTTGAGAGATGCAAATTAAAACAACACTGAGATTCCATCTCACTCCAGAAAGAATGGCTATTATCAACAAATCAGCCAATAGCAAGTGGTGGAGGGGCTGTAGAGAAAAAGGAACCCTTCTCCACTGTTGGTGGGAATGTAGACTGGTGCAACCACTGTGGCAATCAGTGTGGAGATTCCTCAGGGAACTAGGACAAGAGGTTCCATTTGACCCAGCTAGTCTCCTTCTTGGTATCTTCCCAAAAGAATTAAAAGCATCAAACCACAGCAATACATGCACACTTGTGTTTATAGTGGCACAGTTTGTAATAGCTAAATCTTGGAAACAGCCCAAATGCCCATCAGCCGAGGAATGGATAAAGAAAAAATTCTTTTAATACAGTGGAATACTACTCTGCCATAAAGAATGATAAGCTTTAGCTATTTCTAGGAATTTTTACTTTTAAGAATAACGAGAAGCCATTTAAATTTTTAAGAAAAAAGAAGCATGGAACACTTTTGCATATGCTGTGCATTTACTGTGAAGGTTTGGCTATTACTTTTGGATGTACCATCCAATTGTTTCATATATCTTATTTAAATGTTTCTGTCTCTATCACATTCTACCTTCAAATAATGTTAGTTAAATTATATTCAACACAAGAACTTTACAACAGTAAATTTTTGTTTTTCCATTCTTCCTTGGTGCTATTTTTGCCATACATTTTAAGCATGTTAGACTGTAGGTGGTTTTTCAAAAAATGTTTTTCTTCAGTGTATTAGTTACCTTACTAGAGTCAATGGTTTGCAAGAGAGTAGATTTCATACAGGACAAGTACAAGTTGTAACACACAAGCCAAATACGGGAGGAGTGCAGAATGTCTGTTTATGCACTGGAAACCCGAAAGATCCAGTCAAGGGCTGGGAGCCTGCAGCAATGTCTCACATACATCCATGTCTGCACTAGAGGGCCGAAGATATCTATACTGGAACCAAGATACGATGCTCGCAGCAGAGATGCCAACCAGAGCTCCCCTGAAGCAAACAGCAGCCATCCTCGACAACAGCAAGGCCCTGAGCTCCTGCAGTGAGAACAGCCGAGTTCCCTTCGGGAGAACCAGCCCTAACAGAGCATCTCCTGGGGAACAGCGGGCCCCTATCGTCTGTTCCCGTTCTCCTTTATGTTATGTTGGCAATAATCCTCAGGTGGATCTCTCACCCAGAAGCACACCAACTCAGTCCAGCTGGGCGTTCCTGCTCAAGTTGACCATATCAGTCCACCGCATTGACCTAGACCTAAACAAGTTTTTTTACATTTGTGTAGTGTTCTCATAACAAATTTTCCCTTCCTCAGTAGATAACACAAATAAACTTGTGTCTTTTTTTGTCAGCTACAATCTAGTGAGCAGGATGCAGGTCATCAAATTTAGCTATATTGAAAATGTTTTCATTTTTGGAAACTTCTCACAGATGAACTGATTTATTAGTATTCATCAAATTTAAATTTTCGAGTGACAAGTTAGTGAAATTGAAAAATATCTTCTTAAAGCCTTTGAATTCGATTTTTAAATTAATATACTTTTGGTTTTCCTCCCCAGAAACTTATTTTCATCCTGTTGGTTTCATCCTAAGTCCAACATCATGTCCAGTTCTAATGGTGCCAAAGAGAATTCCCATAATAAGGCTCGGACATCGCCTTACCCAGGTTCCAAAGTTGAACGAAGCCAGGTTCCTAATGAGAAAGTGGGCTGGCTTGTCGAATGGCAAGACTATAACCCTGTGGAGTATACTGCCCTCTCTGTCTTGGCAGGACCCAGGTGGGCGGATCCTCAAATCAGGTAAGTAAAGAATTGAGCCTTAACTAGTTTTAAGACTTCCAGGCAAGATAATGGCTGTATTTGTAAATTATCACTTGACACCTGAAAAATCACTTGTATCTATGCTTGACCTTGTTATATCAGTTTCCACATTTGGTTGAATTTTTGCCAAAGCTAAAGCGTTCAGTTTATGTATTTGCTTTGGAGGTTTTATGAGGTCCTTCCTAATAGGTGAATCTATTTCGATTTGATAGAACAGCTTTTTGTCATGAAGTAACAGCTAGTGGTATCCATTTTCATGTGTTTTGTTTGGGTTATCAGTGGCACATCTTTTGTGGTTATTTTCCAACACAGCTAGACTTGTATTTGAAGTAGTGGAAATATTTTTTCAGACTACTAAGAATAGGATGATAAGAAATTAGACTAGTGTGGAAAAATAGGAAAATAGGAAAGGGGCAAAGTGGGAGGTGAGGGGAGACAGGGAGACAGATTGATTGAGAGACTCATTGGTCAAAAATCTTGAGAAAATGCTTGTACTATTCAACTGGGACATTATTTCCAAGCTAGACCACAAATATCTGCATGTTCATTTCCTGGAATTGAAGCAAGGAAAAAAGCGAAACTTACGTTGGAGCTCTTCAGCAAGGCTCCAGTTTTACACAGTCATTATCCATGGTCAGCATAATTATGTCAGTGATTTCAGAGTAGTGAAGAAAGTTTAGTTATATTGATTTTTAAAATACTTTTTGTTGAGACATTATATAATTGTCGAGGCATTATATAATTATATATAATATAATCCACATTTCTTAAGTGTGCAAATCCAGCTCAGTAAAATTTTGTGTATTTTTAAAAATTTTATCTTTTTGGGGGTGTTGGAGATTGAACTCAGGTCCTTGCACTTTATGTTTGTGTATTATATAGCTGTGTTCAAGGTCTAGAACATTTCTACAAAAGTATGTCTGTTTTTAATCCACATCGTATTTACTGTACAGTTTATGGGTTCGATCCATTGTTTTTGTGGGTTTACTTTGATAGTATTAGTCAGTACGCATATGATGAAATTGAAGTTACTTTGAAATTAAAGTTACTTGGACAGAACATCATGATGGTCAGAAAGAATCTTATTTTTGGAACTATCTGGCAACCAGCAATTGCCATAATGTGCCCATACTCAGTTCTGTGAAATGAATCTCCTCCCAAATGCTACCAAAAAAGTCTACGTTGCTATCAGTTTTAGACTTTTTTGGTAGCATTTGGGAGGAGATTCATTTCTTCTGCTGGTAAACCTTCCAAGGGGGGGTTAGTAAGTCTAATGATAATTGTTTTGGTTAAAAGGGATTTTGTTTCACCTTAAAAACAAAAGGTATAAGATAAATTTGTAAATGAAAAGTAAACTTTGAAAAATTTACCCTTTCAGGGATATTGCTTATATAGTGAGTAACAAGTTGACTTACATTGTTAAGCTGTTGGTAGTATTGAATCATTAGTTCTTATTTTGTGTTGGTACTTTCATTACAGTGAAAGTAACTTTTCTCCCAAGTTTAATGAAAAGGATGGGCATGTGGAGAGAAAGAGCCAGAATGGTCTGTATGAAATTGAAAATGGAAGACCCAGGTAGGTACTGAGAATGGAGTATCTTACAATAATGAGTCTTCAAAAAGTGGAGAAGATAGTTAACATTTATTATACTGTTGTATATGCCAGATACTGTGCAAAATTTTTATGAATAATTTAATTAAATCTTCACCAAACTGGGTGGCTGGTTTTAATTTTATTTTACAGACAAGGGAAGAGTGTAAGCACTTTATATACAGGTAATAGGTAGAAGAGGCAGGATTTGAATGCATTTGTTTGTAATTTCATCTTGAAGGTAGAAATAATTAAGAGTAAGTTAACAGAGAAAAGATTGCAAATTATGATTTGCAGTAATTATTTGTTAAGTGGGATAATCTCTTAATGTAAGAGTTTACCCAAACATTTAAGACTAAAAATAAAACTAAGCCATTATTTTAACATCAAGGCTTTGTACTTTTAAAAATGATTTCTACACAACTCCAGAATCATCTGTTTTCCTTAAGAAGACATTATAAATATAAAATAGAAGGTAAAAATTACCTTGCCCCAAATAAGATGAGGGTCACAGTCATGGTTATCACCATATAAAAATATTGCATTTTGTATTCTTTATTTGTTTAGGGCAAGGAAATGGTAGTGTTCCTCTTACTCCAACCTGGTCCTTCAGTTTTGCTAAGTTCTTTCTTTGGTCATAACTTACTTATTATTCTCAGTTACTGAGTCTTTTCAAGTTATGCCCTTTTGAAAAAAAAAAGTTACACTCTTTTTTTTATTAGTGCATATTAGTTATACAGAATAGGAGGTTTTATTTTGGCCCATGAAGTCAAACTTAGATTTGACTTATGTAGGTTCTTTTCTGGGAAAATGTATGCAAAAATTTGTATTTCTATGAAATGATATGTAGCAAAGCCAAGACAAATTGTTGTTTTAGTTAAGAGTTTAACAACATCAGCTGTAACTTGCCTGAGGAAATGGTCAAATTTATTTTAAGGCTGTAGGCTTGTGTCAGGGAGCCCAAAGCAGAAATACATCTCACTTTAGGAAAGAGGAGAATCAGAAACCCATCAGGACTCTTTCTGTGCCTCATCTGTGTTTTCTTCTATGTATTAGCTTCATTGCTCTCTGCAAACAACTTTCTCCACTCTCAGATTCTAGGATAATCTGTGTGTCTATTCTTGGTTCTAGTTTGCAAGTTATAGGTTCAGCCATCTATAAAAACTAAGATTCTCTCTTAATACTTTGATGATTTGTGTTCGGTGTGTATTTACATGGAATAAAATATGGTTGTCAGTCACCCTGTACCTCCCGTGAATTTGGAAAGAATTATTGTCAGCTGGCCAGTTGTTTTTCTGTCTCTATTTGCAAGTCTTGCGGAAATATTTCTGAGTCTAGTGCAAAACAATATAAAATTCATTCAGTTTTCAAAGATTGAGGTTCTCTATAGGATACCATAGTCACTCAATAGTGCTATGTTTTCCCAAGGATTCATAAAATTTAGCCACTTGTAGTCATGACATAATCTTTGGTTGGTGATATGAGAATGTAAATAAATGTCTCAAAATTAAAATAAAATTTAGTTTTAATACAGTCACAGGGAAGAATAGAATAAAAAGATAGATAAAAGGGAATTTTGGCAAGTTGTTTATTCACTTTCACATAGTGAGAAGACTGAGAAAGATAGTATTAAACAGGTAAGATTGCACATTAGAACATTTTATTGGTACATAATGATAGCTGAACATTTAAAAAATTTTGAGTGGAATAAAATTCCTCAGGCATGAGTGTGATATGTTAAAGTTGCAGACTTTAACATTGAATTATGGCAGTAGGTTAGAAAGTAGATTGCCCTTGGTACAGCTCAGTGCAGAGTGGTAGCATGCAGCAGGCTCTGGGTTTAGTCCCCTGTACTAGAAAACAAGTAAGTTGGCATTTTTGTAAAATTGGATTTGGGTATACTCAAAATCTATGAAATATTAAGTAATACTATCTCATTATATACTTCAAAGCGTACATTACCAGAAATAAAAGTGCAGAATCCACTGAGGAAAATGGACTTGAAAATGTGACATAAACTACTTCAGTGGAGAGGTTTTAGGAGGGGAGTAGAAAAAGAAGATGATGAGAAAGGGAAGGGAAGTGTGGGTATCATGAAAGATAAACTTTTATAGAGATAGAGGCCTAGATACAGAGCATTTTAAGAACCCAGTGAGGCTCTAGTTTGAACTTAGGAGGCGAGGTGAAATTGGAAACAAATTTTTATATTGTAGAACCGCTCTGGAAATGATGTTCTCCTTGGGACTCAAATTTAAGACATGTGCAAAGAACAGTTAAGTAATAGTGAAATGAGATACGTGATTTTAGTGTCAGATGTGCAGTAGTGCTCCTGGATTTGTGAAAATATATTACTTCTGTCTTATTGCTTCTAATACCTGTTTTTGGGTTTAAAAAGATGAACACATTCAGTTAATTTTTATTTTATTTTATTTTATTTTATTTTATTTCTTTTATGGTGCTGGGGATCGAACTCAGGACCTTCTGCTTGCAAGGCAAGCACTCTAACCCCTGAGCTAAATCCCCAGATCAGTTAATTTTACATATGTATACGTGTGTATTTTTGCCCCCAGGAATCCTGCAGGACGGACAGGACTGGTTGGCCGGGGGCTTTTGGGGAGATGGGGCCCAAACCATGCTGCAGACCCTATTATAACCAGGTAAGAACCAAGTGAAATATATCAGTAACAAAGACCCAGTGATCAGGACAACACAGACTGTAGTTACATGTGTCCACATACATGAGTATGTATGTATGTGTACCTATGTGTTTGTGCACATGCATGTGTGTGTGCATGTTTGTGTATATCTTTACATGTACATATATGCATCTATATTTTTAAGGGGACTTTATGTAAGATTACATTGATATATGATATAAGCAAAACCTGTAGTTTTATGTGGTAAGTTAAGCATTGATCTAAACAAAATTAATACACCAAAGTTTTTGAGAATCTATTTGTTTTCAGCATCAAGTACATACTTGAGAGGATTTAAAAACATGTTAAGAATCCAAGGTTTTGGTTTTGTCTTAAAGAGCTGTTTGTATGCTGGGGAATTTTAAGTAAGAAAACTTGTCAAATATGATCATGTACAGTCCTGTGCTACTGACAGTGGAAACATGTCTGAGAACTGTGCCGGGGGCAGTTCTGTCCTTGTGTAGCTATCATAGAAGGTATCCTAGAATGTGCTTACACAGACGGAGGTGGGGTGGGCCAGTTGGTGGCATGATGTGGCCTCCTGGTACAGTCAGGAGTTGCAGTAAATTTGAGACCTGTGAGACTGCAGCTGGTACAGCATTCAGACTCTTTCACAGTAAAGTTATTTTTAAATAAATAGAGGGAGTGCATGCTAGCATAACACAAAGTACAGTCAATACCTAAACCAGCAATGTGGTCCTTTGTTATTAAGTATTAGGTACTGTACATCAGTGTACATCTATGCTTCTATATGCCTGGCAACACGTTAGGTTTGTTTATGCCAGCATCACTATAAGCATGTGAAAAATGCGTGGCACTGTAATGTCACTAGGTGATGGGAATTTTTCAGCTCCTTCATGATCTTAGGGGACCTTGATTGCATGTGGTCATGATGGCTGATATGTCATTATGTGGTGCATAAGTGTAATATAGATGATACAGGATGCATTAGAAGGTTGGAAGACTGGATGTGGACATAACCATGGTCACCTGGAGCACCCAAGAAAGGCTTACCAAAAGAGGTAGATTTGAGCCGAACTAAAATCTTAGTGAGATAGATCTAAAAAAAAGGTTTGCAGTAATATCCATGCAGTAAAAGCTTGGTTCACAAATGCTTCTGTTTGTGAACAATTTGGTTGGCGAACAGTTTGTGAACTCCACGTCAGGTGGTGAACACGACCATGGCCGTTTTCCCCAGAACAAATTAAGTTCGTGAACTGAGACACCACTGTATTTTCGGCCTACTCCATATTTTCAGCCTACTCATCCACAGATTTAACTAACATTGGATAAAAATATTAGCAAAAAAATTTGCATCTGAAGTATAAATGGACTTTTTTTCTTGTCATTATCACCTGTTATGCAACTATTTACATAACACTTGTACTGGATTAGGCATTATAAGTACTCTAGAGATGATGTAAAGTACACAGAAGGGTGTGTGTATGGAATATGCAAATACTGTGCCATTTTAAGTAAGAAACCTGGGCATCCACAGGTTTGGGGATCTGAGGGGTCTTGGTCTGCTATAGACACCAAGGGACAACTGTATTTCAGTATCGAGCAGCAATAAAAAGACTGGCTGGGTTGAAACAAAAGATTGTTTTAGAAGAATGGTGGGTGGTAAATGAAACTTCAAGTTGATTTTTGTGCAACTCTATTGTGGAAAATATTAAATGCCAAAGTTAGGAAGTAGGAAGGGGGGTCATTGACAGTTTTAGAGTAAGGGAAAGGCAACCTCTTCCTGAGCCTTGCTATCTGTAAGCTGTATTCAGGAGTCCCTTTGGTAACCATGAATTAGAATGTAGCCGTGAGGTGAATCGCTGTCCCTGCCACAAGGTCCCGCCAGGAAACGCTGCCTTGCCATGGTCCAAAGCGATGGGCCCAAGTGAATATAGGCTGACACTTCTGAAACCATGAGCCAAAGTAAACCTTTCCTGCTGAAAGTTGGCTTCTCTCAGGTATTTTATCACAGTGACAGGAAGCTAATGCAGCATCCAGTTAGCTCATCATTATCTTCAGTGGACCACATGGTGCCTGGGTATACACGGTAACTGTCAAGCTGTTTTGAAATGGTAGACTTCTTTGGCTTGACTTATTGTCTTACAGGTGAAGGGACTGAAGGCTTAGAGATAGTCCAGGGATACAAAAGAACCCACAAGTGACAGAGTCCGGTTTTCAGCTGTACTTGTAGTTTGATGTTCTGTATTATCTCAGTAATGCATATAAAAATAGCCAAGTTGCTCTATTAAATAGGTGAGTGGCGGAAAAAATGGAAGACTGAGGAGAAGGAAAGATGTTGAAAGAAGAATCAACAATACTTAATGAATTTTTAAAAATACCTCTATATTTGAGGCACTCTGTGGTATTTTAGTGTTTCCATTTGTTTCTCAAAGTAAACCCTCCTCAAAGTAGGCAGGAATGTATTTATTTTATAGATTTGAAAGTGGAGACTTACGGGGGTTAGGGGACTTACCTGAATCTTACAGATTTGAATTAGAGACACGTGACTCTAAATATTGCATTTTTCCTTTACACTAGTATTTCACTAATGAATATTGCTAATAATCACCTAGGTACTTTAGAAGCACAGATTCCGTCCCCCTTTCTTTTAAGTATGTAGTGATTGAAAACAACATTGTATAGTGCAGATTTTCACAAACTTTCTTGTTCAGATTCTCCCGGGCAAGTGTTAAGTATTCAGATTCCCAGGAAGTTCCTTTAGATTCTTTAAAGTCAAAATGAGATGGGAAATGTTAATTTAGTATGAATAAACCCAGGTCAAATAATTAATGGCAGGATTATTTTCTTTGGAGTTTTGGTTAAAGCCAGGGAGATATGTGCCATCAGAAATGGGGAAGGAATGTCAGCAAGAAGCAAGAACATAGTTGTTACATATGATAATGTGAGAGTAAATATTAATGAGGGTTGTCAATTAAAGCGATACTTTGCTTCCATTGTGTCAAATTTTATTTTAACTTTGGTGGTCATGAATCTAAAATGAATCTAAACCGATAAAGAACAGAGCAAGAAACTACTCTGCTTAAAATCCTTAAACAAATTCCTCCAAACTGCAACCTGAGGACACAGACATGGTACCTGGGGTGCTCCTCTCTGGTGCTTCTCTCTCCCATCCTTGCAGCTGGCTGTGCCTGCCTGGATGAGGAGCAGGGCCCTGCGCTGGGTCCTTGCCTGTGATGTGCAGTAGGCGCCAGTAAGTGTGTGTACACAGGGCCATCACAGGCTTCTTACCTTTCCTCTTATCTCTGCTTTTTGGTTTGGGTGGATATGATAATAGCATAGATCTTGTTTCCCCAGGGTCTGGCTTTGTATCTTGGTTTACAGCCTCGGGAACACTGCACTCTATTGCAGGTTATCTGCCTGCTCTGCAAGCAAGGATAATTCAAACATTTCATGGCACTCTTTTGAGGTCTGAATAGATGAATACATTAAAGCCCTCAGAACAGCATTAGGTGTGTAGTAAGTAAGTCCTATAGAAATGGCTTTGTAGAAAATAAAAACAAAGCAGCTTTTCCTCTCTCATCACCTTCCCTGCCTTCCATCTTAACTACCTCATGGCTCATCTTCTTATCTCTGGTCTTGCTTCCCCCAGACCGACATCTATGTTTTTGTCAAAGTGAGTAAGCTTTCAGAAATACAAATTGGTTATGGTGTACCTTGCTCGAAAGTATTTTCTGGCCCTCCAAGCAGATGACTTGGGTGAATCTTGTCGTATAAATACTTTGCCTGCTTCCTTAGCCTCAGCCTTTTTCTTTTCCTACCAGACCCTGTATAGATGTTGAGTGTTTTGAACACACTATTTCATTACATTGCTGTTTCTTATGTTATTCCTCCATCTGGCATCTTAAAAATAGATATGTCCAGTTCTACTGCTAGACTGTGAGCTCTTGCAGGAGGAACTGTGGGTTAGGTATTACAGTCAGCTTACCATATAAAGACATTTGGTGACTCATATCCAAATTAGCATATTTTTTTGGTTTCATCCCCAGCGATGATTATAGACATCCTTTTTGATTTAGTATGAGAAGTTCAAAATTTTTATCTTTGTATAAGAGTCTTAGAAAATTTTAAAAAATTGACAGTGGAAGTTGATGTGGTAGAGATTGGAAAGGAGAGGGGAGATTTATTAACATCCTTGGGGAAGAGGGTGTGTATTCTGAAATATACATATAGAGAAAGTATACCCTGAAATTAACATACGCTTTACAAAATCATGTAATGTGATTCAAAATATAAAATTAAAGGATGAAGTGGGAGGGTATACTTTGTTGCTTATGAAAAATGGGCATGAAGACTGGAAAGCGCTGCTTCGACACCAGTGGAAATGATGCCATGTCATGTGTTCTTTCTGAGAACACACGCTGCACTGCTAAATGCAGTTATCACCAGGTCTTTGCCGTTACCTGTAATTTTTAAAAAGGACTCTTGTGTTTTCTCCTTTTCTTTTTTTTAAAACAACCATTCTTTAAATTCTTTCTTCTTTTAAATCTTTTTTGATAGTACTTTAGTAAAAGCCATTTGTATCCTGACTTGTCATTACAAAAAATGCAGTGTTCTTTAAATAAAGTAGGCCATGGTCCTGTTCATAACCGTGCTAAATACAGAGTATTTCTAATAAAAATAAAGCTCTTTTGGCATGAAACTTGCTGATTTGATATAAATTTATAATCTGTTATGAGGAACCGTATATCTGTATAATTTTGTCTTGGCTTGAAATAGAGCCTTGGCCTTTGTTCTAAATTAGTTACCATGTTATATTGCTCTTCACAGGTGGAAAAGGGACAGCAGCGGAAATAAAATTACCCACCCTGTTTCTGGAAAACACATCTTACAGTTTGTTGCAATAAAAAGGAAAGACTGTGGAGAATGGGCAATCCCAGGGGTGAGCATCACAATTCATGTTTAAGTTTGTTTTAGTGGGTTTACTTATTACAAGGTTATTGTATGTAGATCTTCACATTTTTCCTCAATTTCTTCCCACTTCAGTTATCTTTCATCATTGCAATGAAGTGCCATTCTTGGTAACAAGTGTATTATCATAGAAAGCTGTTAGAATCTGAGTGTAATTCTGACATCTTACGAAAAGAACATGGGCTTTGGAGTTAGACTTGTTTTTGTGTTCTGGTCTTTCCACTTGCAGCTGGGTGATGGGGAGCTCAGGCCCTCATCTGTGAAATGCGGATTCGTATCTATCTCACAGAATTGCTAGAGATAGCATAGAAACAGCTGATACGCAGTAGGTACTCATTAATGTGAGGTCTTGTCTCAACCCCCCTCCAGGTGCAAGGTAATTTTAGCATTATTTTTGAATTTGGACAACTTTAAACATAATAAAAAAGCTTATATCACTTACTGATTGTTTTAGTTTAAAAAATTTCCAGAATATCATTGGAAGAATGTACTTTGTTGACTTGTAGTTTGAATTTATCCCAATGAGACAGTGACCTTTTAAAATATGTATATGTGTGGTAAAAGGTTTTATATTTTATGCCTGATTGTGAAATGGAAGTAGTTTATGTGGGGATGATTCTATAAATATCCTACTATCTGCAAGAATAACTTTTTCTTTGTAGGATAAAAATGGAATGGAATTAAAGATCCATGATAAAACCCTAGGCGAACTACTGTGCACCAAATCATCAAACTTCCCTCAGGCTGAATACAATAACAAAATAATGATTCCATCGTAGGATTTTATTTCTTCAGTCATTTGAAATTCTGATCACTGAGGCAACTCTTGTCACTGACACAATATTGAGAGTTATTTGGGGCTGGGGATTTAGCTCAGTGATTAGAGTGCTTGCCTTGTAAGCACAAGGGCCTGAGTTCGATCCCCGGCACCACAAAAAAAAAAAAAATATTGAGAGTTATTTATTCAATGTGATTTGAATACCTTTTTTTTAAGACATTAAGGATATAACAGAGCAACCTAAACATCCTTGTCCATTGGTACTCACATTCTAGTGGGACAGACAATATAAAATGAATAAGTTAAATATATTTATGTTAGCAGGAGGTAGTATTAAGAAAGAAATTTCCTAGGGCTTGAGAGTTGGCAGATTTAGGCAGTCACTGCTTAGAGAAGACATTCCTCCAAGGTGACATCTAGGTGAAGGGAGGGCGTGGATAAAGTTACTAGCAAGTGCAAAGACCACAGATGGAGTGTGAATGATGGTTCTGGAAACACTGGAATGGACCAGGCAGTGGAGAGGAATCAACTTGCTGTGTCTTCTTTGCCTCCAGGTCTTTTCTCTTGCACAATACTAGGAAACGAATTCAATTGGTGCAGCTTGCCAGAGGCTAACTTTGGACCGATCACTGTGGTCTAATACATGGGAGCTTCCTTTATGGGCTGCTTCTACTAGAAACAGATGGTTTAGAGAAGAACATACCATGAGGGAATGAGAATCACTATTGTGGGTGTATTGAAGGATGATGTCTTAGTTACTTCCCCGTTGCTGGGACAAAATACTCCACACCCACAATTTACAGGGGGAGAGGTTTATTTTGGCCCACAGTTTGTAGCGCTTTCAGTCTGTGGTTGGCTGGCTTCCTGGCAGGGCAGCATGGCAAAGTGACATAGCAGAGGTGAAACAGTCCATGGCAGGGTAGGCAGAAAAGCAGGAGGATTGAGCTTCACTTTTATTCCGTTCAGGCTATAGGCCTTTTGGGTGGTGCCACCCACACCTAGCTTGGGGCTTCCAGTTATGCACACCCAGAACTATGCTAAACCAATTGGGTTAGTCCAGTACCACACACCCTTAATTCCACTATTGTATACCCATGATGCAGCCACTTCTGAAGAGCCCCACCTGTGAGTGCACGAGGCTTTGGGGGGACATCTGGATACAAGCCATAACAGGTGAATACCTACTAGATTACTCAGTAAATAGTTGTTGAATGAATCAAGGTTCATTGCACTTCTTTTTTCTTTTAAATGTGACTCTTAGGGGATGGTGGATCCAGGAGAGAAGATTAGTGCCACACTGAAAAGAGAATTTGGCGAAGAAGCTCTCAACTCTTTACAGAAGTCTAGTGCTGAAAAGAGAGAGCTGGAGGAGCAGCTGCACAGACTCTTCAGCCAGGAGCATCTAGTGGTGAGAACAGGCTTCTGGGGAGGGGCGTGGTCCTGTGGATTAACGGGAATGAAGTTCACTCGGAACCTGGCAGAGCCTTCCCTAAATAGAGCAGACCTCCTGAAATGTGACGTATATTCATAAAAACAACTTTAGGTTAATTTTGTTATTCTTTTTTCCTCTTAGTTATTCTTTAGGCGTGAGCTAATACAGTAGACTGCTTTCTTACATGTTGTGTGTCCATCCAACAGAAACCCTTTTTTTTTAAATTAATGAATCCAACTTTCTCCGAAAGGACATTTACATTTTAAATTATGTGATAGAGAATTTTTCTGGTTGATAACCATTTAATTATCCTGTCTGTTTTGTCAGTATATTCCCTATAATTAAGAAAGTACCTTATAAAGTATATGTACACTAGTAAGGGAAAGAACAGATTTTTATTTTTGTTGACTTTCATTCAAATGCTTTGCTTTCTTTGCAGAATTGGGGTTTCTTAGTTTTTTATTGATGTCCACATTTTTTGGATCATATTTGCGTGAGATGACTGGATGCAAATTTTTTTTTTTTTTAAAGCATTGGGGATTGAACCCAGAACCTTTGCACCGAGTTTTAGTCCCAGGCCTTTAATTAATTAATCTGTTTTTATCTTGAGACAGGGTGTTGCAAAGCTGAGTTGCTCAGGCTGCACTTGAATTTGTAATCCTCCTGCCTCATCCTCCCAAGTATCTGGAATTATAGGATTCAAGTATTTTCATGAATTTTGCCTTAAATATTAATCTTTAGTTTTAAGTATAGATCTCCTCTGTTTAATGAGAAGAATCTGGCTTTATATTTATGAAATTATAATCACAAGAATCATTATAAGAAGAAGGGCATACGTTATGAAACCTTTTTAAAGTCCCATGACTTGCATCTGACTGTTCTCCCTTCTCTTGTGGTCCTGGGGATGAGTGCAGCCCCCCACAAGCTCAAGGCTCCACCCCTGAGCGACACCGCCAGCCCCTGGCACATTTCGAAATTAGAGTCTGAGGTTTTGAGGGTTTCGTGGATTTTAAAATGCCTCAAAAATGGATATTGTTTTTTGAGAAATTCAAGTCAAGTGAATATCAAAAGTACATTGACGATTCTATCTTTACATTTCTTTTAAGATTGTTTTTGGTGAGAGACAATAAAATTTACCACTGTAACTATTTTTAAGCATGCAGCTCCGTTAAGTACTGTGCAGCAGGGTTTCTGAGTCGAGTGAAGGTAACATGCATCTGTTCCACTACTGTTGTTCCATCTTAGCCTTTCATTTTTTGGTACTGGGGATTGGACCCAGCACTTTTGCACTGAGCTACACACCCCCAGCACCTTATGATTTTCAAGACCGGGTCTTGCTGAGTTACTCAATTGCTCCGGCCGGGTTCAAACTTGTGATCCTCCTGCCTCAACTTCACAGAGTGCTGGGATTACAGATGTGTGCCACATATCTGGCTAATCATCTGTCTCCTTTTAAAAACAGATATATAAGGGATATGTTGATGATCCTCGAAACACTGACAATGCATGGATGGAGACTGAAGCTGTGAATTACCACGACGAGACAGGTAATTTATATAGATTACACTAATGGGAATTGGAGGAGTGGTTTAAGCCTAGTAGTTCACTAGGGCATGATTACATCCGCACTGTGTTAGTGTTTCAAGCCAGATAACTACTGACTTAGGACTGTATAATATTTATATGAAAGCAAAGTTATTAGTACTAAAGGAATTCATGGAACAAAGCCTCAAAAGTGTTAGCACCAGTGATGAAAATTTCTTAACCTGATGTTAGTATATGAAATTAAGCTTGAATTTATGGACTTAAATGATGTGCTTTAAAGTTGCCATGCTACTTGTATCGCATGATTCCTTTGAATAAAACAAGCAACTAGGCATTTGAGGTGGGAAAGAATAGCAAAGATAAAAGAAATGTGATTTACGTTTGTCTTACTCTTTGGAATATTTTTTGCAATACGCATGCTTTATTAAAGTACAGAACATTACCAAAAAGATTACAAGTACTAAAAAAATTAGAAATGAATACTTTTTCTGGTTCATGGATTTTTAAAATGTATAGAGGGACGTCAAATCTTACTGTGAGAAAAAAATCTGCTATCATAAAAGTTAGTCCTGGTCTTTTACACATTGAATGATTTCCCTTGCACCGTGTTCTGTTGCCAAATCAGAGGATGCTCTGTGTGGTGTTCATCTGTAGCATAATGAGTGGGGCCTTACCAGAGAACTGAGCGTTCCTCCCTGGCTTCTTGAGGAGCTGTGGGACTTCGCGCAGGTCACTTGCCCTTCTGGACTCGGGCTAGAGCTAGAAGATCTGTCACTTTTACACTTGGGGAAACGCCCAGCTCCGTTTCCGTCCTGTGGAAAGTTTATCCTTCTGGTATTGACAACTTAGGAGAAATGCCAGATGTAATTTAAAATCATGTACAACTTAAAGTTTAAAAGATTTTTTTTTTATTTCAGGGAATAAAAGCAATGACTTCTTCTCTAGAGGTTGATTGTATAGTTTATGGGCTGATACTTTCAAAGCTTTTGGTTTGTCTGAGTTTGGCTGTTATGCTTGGTTGGTCTCCTGAGACTGTTCTTGGCCTTTAATATGCCTGGAAGTTTATTTTGAAAGCTGAACATGGTTTATCTGGTAACAGGAATTAAGGCAACAGGCTTTTAGTGTGAGGTTTCATGCTTATCTGGCTGGTGTGTCGGAAGTTAAATATGCTCTAGTGTCCTTGTTTTTATCTCCTCTGTTATGTTTGGGTTTCTCTAGGGATTTTTTTTTTTTGAGGGGTACTGGGTGGAGGCTATGTCCATAACCATTTTTGCAATTTTAAAATTTTGAGACAGGGTCTCACTAAATTGCCCAGGCTGGGCTTGAACTTGGGATCATCCTGCCTCAGCCTCCCAGAGTGCTGGGATTACAAGGATGCACCACTACACTGGCTCCTCTAGAGGCTACTTAATAAGCCTCACATGGTCTGAGCTATGCCTTCTTTCATTTGTATCCCCCTGTTGTGGTAGTACGTTTGGAGGAAGGGGAATCATGGGAGAATCCTATAGTGGGTCTCAGTTTTTTAGTGCGCCTGTTTCTAGGCTGTGATGTTCATGCCTGCCTCTCGGCTTCTCTTTCTGGAAGGCTATTTGAGGCTGCAGGTGGGTATTTGGCCTCCCCTAGGTTAGTTAGGCATTGGTAAACTAGTTTTCCATGAGGGCAGTACCCTGTGGGCATATTTCAGAATGGATGCTTTCCCTGTCTCCCTGCCAGAAGCGAGAGGGTGTCTGTGTGCCCTGTGCCCTCAGTTCTCTGATGGCTCTAAGAATTATTATTATTATTTATTTATTTATTTATTTATATATATATATTTTTTGAGACAGGGTATTGCTATGTAGTTCAGGCTGGCCTGGAACTCACTGTGTAGCACAGGCTGGCCTTGAACTTGCAGCAGTCCTCCTGCCTCAGCCTCCCAAGTGCTGGGATTACAGGTGTGTGTCACCATATCTGGTTTAAGAATTATTATCTTTTCAGTTCAACTGTTTTTTTGTTGTGTAGATGGGAGTGCTGACTCCTGAACTCTACATGTCAGACTGTCTCTCTTTCATTTTATGTAATTTACTAAGTGACCTGAGTGACAAGTAAAAGAACATTTTAGACACTAATTCTGATTAAAAAAACCACGATGTTAGAGGAAGTTGTCATTTAGGTAATCTGATTCAGGTTTACTTTGTTTTGCAATGCTGAGGATGGCAGCCAGGGCCTTGTGCATGCTAGCAGGCAAGTGCTCTGCTACTGAGCTGCAGCCCAGCCCTTCAGGATCGCTTTGTAGTTCTGTTTCTTCACTGATGGTTGCATGTAGGTCCAGCGAGGCGATGCACAGAACTGTCAGTTAGGCATTGTGATTTAGAAACCTGTGTGCTAACATACTCAATTAGTTCTTTTTGTAAAAGTGGTAGTTATACAGGTAAAGGCAACTGAAAGTTATTTAGAAAATAGATAATATAAAGGGGAAAATATTTAAAAAATTATTATTTCATTACCCAAGAACGTGCATTTTCTTTCTAAAAACACCTGATAACCATTGCCCAATTGTCCTGTAAAAATTTTACACGTAAAACGTAAAAATATGCCACTTACATTTCTGCGAGAGCACTTCTTTTACTTTTTAATAATTCTAACTGGAAATATTTTAAGATACTTATGTATATAACAAACATAAGAAAAAATGCTTTCTATTTGGTTTCTGGTTTGGCGTTGCTTGAATATATAGAGTTGTGCTGAAAAGAAACTTCCTTTTTTTGACGGTGGTTTCCTGGTGACCAGGTGAGATCACGGACAGTCTGGCCCTGGAAGCTGGGGACGATGCTGGCAAGGTGAGATGGGTGGACATCAGCGACGAGCTGAATCTCTACGCCAGCCACTCGCAGTTCATCCGCCTCGTGGCAGAGAAGCGAGACGCGCACTGGGGTGAGGACCCGGACTCGGAGGCTGGCTGCCGCGGCTCCTAATGCGCATCGCCAGGTTGTAGAGGCTTGCGCGGAGCACGCCCTGAAGGAAGGAGGGTCACCCAGCTCGCCCTGTGACTGTGCAGGCAGGTCACCGGAAGTCGTTTTATTCCTGTTCAGAATGTATTTAGAAGGTTCAGCATTAGAATAAAATGAGTAAATGTGATGAAATCTTCATCTTTCTGGTCCAAAGGATTAGATGTAGTCATATTTTGTATGTGTTCTATTTAAGCATGCCAAATTTAAATAACTGACGCTCTTTGAGGAATTGTAACTAGAATAAAAATAAATTCCCAATTGCCTGTAACTTCTGCTTCCCATCTAGTTATTGTTAGTTCTTTTCGTCCTACTAATCTGAAAAAAGTGAAAACTTCGTGTATTATCGACTTTGAGTCTTTCAGTTTATAAATTGTAGTTATTCTTTTAGTCAGTAAGGTCAAGATCAATGAGTAAGAGTTCATCTTCTCATTTTCAGAAATCCTAACCTTAAAATAATCTGTCCAGGGAATTAGTAATTTGTGGAAATTTTATTCTATTATAACTACTACCTGTCACAAATCGATTAAAGATGGAAGAAAGGAACAGAAAGGAAGTGAAGCCAGGCAGGGGCTGAGGGTGGCCTGTGTGACTGACAGTGTTTTTGTAGGGAGCGGGGAGTGTTAGGGTTGCAGTAAGTTCTTCAGAGTTGCCTGGTTCACATTCTAAACCAGAGAGGAGGGTAGAAAGTTGGTGTGCCAGTGTCTGTCTCTTGAAAGTGAGGGAGAGGAAAGGAGAATTACACTAGGCTGTCGCAGTAGACCTGGGTGCTACATTCTGGCCAGAGATAGCCGTTGGGAAGTCCCCCGATTACCCTGTCACCCTCCAGTAGGAACTGTCACACTTCTTCCTTCCAGGTGGACTACAGATGGGACATCTGAAGGAAAGGAGGCTGAGGGAAGAGAGACACAGTCCTTTTCTTCAGATGTTTGGGAAAGGTATTAGGTTTACTCTGTAGTTTGAGAACGGAGCTAGTGCTAAGGCAAAATAAGGAGATTTTTGTTTTGTTTGGATTTTTATTGATTCACTATCAGAACTTTCTTGTTGGTAAACCTGAACTGAACTGACAGGAGGCTTTTCCCACTAGTGCACCTGTAGATTTTGCTGAGAAACACCGGCATGCGTGAACCTGCTAGAAGAGATGTTAGAGTGAATCGCTTAAATCCATAAGCCGTGGTCGCTAGGCTGTATCATAAAGGAGTTGTGCTTGATAAGGATGCCCTCTCCTTGGGTGGGAGGCTGTGGACCTTGCCCTAGCGGGAAGGGGCTTTTACTTTTACTGTTTGGCAAGAAGAAATTTCTCTTTTTGGCATGAAATAGAACTCTCTGAACTTGACACTACTTACACAAGTTCTCAGGAAAATGTGAGCCACTTGATGAAAATGGCATTTATTTTTGTTTAATAGTTTTGATACATTTAAACTGAAATTAATAAAGACTTTGGATTATATTAAAATTTCATTTAAAGTATGACTGAAGGAAATGGTCTGTAGATCATAAATTCTTTGTGGTAATTTGGAGTTTTCACTGGAACTTTATAGAGTATAGAAAATGATAAAACTGTCAATTGTAGATAAGCTAGAAGCGTATAATCTTCCGATAACTGTAAATATTCAGCACCATCTAAATAGAAAAAAACCAGATGAAAATATTAGCTTAAGACCTTCTTGGAGTTATATCTGTTCCTATATCACCAGGTGATATTTCCTTCATATTTGCTGTTCTTATGTCTTACATATAAAGAATATTTTTCCTTCCCTTTAGGAACATATAGTAAAATAAGTAATAATAACAGATAACATTTAATGAACATCTGTATTACATCACAATTATCACAAAACTCCTATGAATTTATTTGGTATTACTCCAACTTACTGATGAAGAAATAGATATTTTGAAATGCTGTGTAGAGTTTTATCCAGTAAGGAACCTAGGTTGGATTTGAAGCTCTGTCTTCCTGGGTCTGGAATCTATTTTCCGTCTATTCCCTCCTGAGGTTATGAATCTTTTGTGATCTGTTACTTTCAGGGTGAAGCTGGGAAGATTGTGTTACATGAACAGTACTCGTGTCCGCCAAAATAACTGACTCACGATGTGTGGGCCAAGTCTGATTGGATGGCAGAATTGAAATTGCCTGCATGATTTTGTCACAGGGAAAGTTCATTTGATCTTAGTCTTAGAATAAATGGTCACAGTCAGTATTTGTCTTACCAGCAGGTGTTCTTGAACCTTCTAAAGCATTTCAAACGCAAATATGCACAATTTACTTAAGGGCATAATTGTCTCAAAAGTAATATGCAGTAGCACTTGAAAGATACTTGGACATTTACTAACCGTGTATAACTTCTGGCATCATAGCAATAGAATTATTTCTGTTGAGATAGACACTACAGATTATAGTTACTATATGAAGATATTTTCACAGTAATCCTTCCTCACTTCCACCAAGCTATCCCATTTTACAGTTATTTTATTGCTAATGTATTGATATGGATATGATTGTGTTGGCTAGGGGTAGAAAACAGTGTAGTTCTGTTATACTTAAATGCTGATAAATTGAACCCTCAACTGTCTTTTCTGAAACATGGAGCTGAATTTTTCTCCCACGGCCTCCGATGGCCTGATACAAGTATCTGAAGTGGTAGAAAGTGCTAAGTAAGCGCTTCTGGGCAGTGAAACTTGTTAGAAGGGAAATTGGTGTTTGAAAATCCAATTTCTCAAAATTGGAAAATACTTTGATTCATCAGCTTCTCTTATGGAAGATTAAAATAAACACATACTATATATAATTTTAATTATACTGATTTATTTAAAAAAGAAATAGATCTTTTTGTCTCTACAGTTTTGTTATAATGTGTTTTAAATGAATGCAGACTTGAGTGAATGTCAAAGCAGAAGTCTCCAAGTGTGCACCCTTTCCGCCAGGCAGGCTGAGTTTCGCTCTGTATTAAGAGCTGGATTAACTTGCCTTGAAGGCAGACCATAACTGGGTTTGGTAATTTTCCAGTAGGCGTTTCTCACTGTTTACTGTGAATTATCCATGAAATGGAAGTAAGCCTGAGGTAGACTTTACCATTTGAAATTTCTTAAACTTATACTGTATCTATTTCTATAAATATACATTTTGTGAGAT
Organism: Hystrix cristata; assembly: GCA_004026905.1. NCBI lineage: Eukaryota > Metazoa > Chordata > Mammalia > Rodentia > Hystricidae > Hystrix > Hystrix cristata. The sequence goes on from PVJO010007707.1 coordinate 21,383, forward strand.
AATCATGGGCATTCTGAAAAGAATACCTTTTTAGACATACAGAAATTTAAATTTAAAGATCTTAGAGGAAGTTGACTTCGTAACTCATGAGGTCTAATTGGATAGATCAATTGGGTTGATCTACCATAAGCTTTTATAGTTCAGAGGAGTTATTACCTTTCCTGACATTGTCACTTCTATCAATAAAATCATAAAAACAAAGTCTTACCCCAACAAAGCCCTAAAAATAAAAAGAAAATATATTATCTTCAGTCCATTTAGTAAATTTGTAGTTTATAAGAGCATAAAAATAGACTTACCTTCAGTTGGTTCAAAATAGAACTGATTAGCTATGAAAGAAGAAAAATCAATGATCAGTACTATCAGTAGGTTTATTTTTAACTCTAATTTGGTGCAAGTGTAAGTTGAAACAGTTTGTTTATGAAAAAATGCCTTTTGATAAATTACTTCCATTGTATTGCATAGTATTTTGTTTACATGATTAAGATTTTAAAACAAAGATGCAGTATTTAACTGTAAGTTCCTTTAATTCACAGAGATGTTTTCTTCTGTTGTGTAATTGTGAAAAAAATATTTGAAAGTAGACAGCGGATCCGAATGGGTAAGAAATACCCAGGGTGCACTTGATGTGAGTGCTGTGTTGCACCCGTGGTGCACGTTCCCTGCTGAGTGGCACTTGAATCAGAATCTCGGTGCAACTTGGAATACACACCTTGTCTCAAGGGTTTACTTGCACATGCTGATGTATTGGAAACATATTGCTTTGTAGTTCCCACTTGGTTCTTCTGTTTAGGGCTCAGCAGCCAGCACAGGAAATTGACCACACTACCTACAATGAATCCCTTTACTTGGAGAGCTGTGGACCCCAGAATCTATGCAAGCATGCTTGTGCTTAAACATTGTCCAGCCTTCGCAGTTGTCGGGTCAGAACAGTGGTCTGGGTTGTGTTGGTTCTTAAGGGCACCCTCTCCTGCTCCCTGCCTTACTAGGAGTGCTGAGGGAAAAAGAATCCCATCGTCATGTAAATATGGCGGTTCTGTAAGCTGTTCTGCCAGGATCGTTTTCCAGGATAGGTTGTGGCCAACAGTGCTTTTAACTACCAAGCTCTGGTAATTTGAATGAGCAAATGTCTTGGAAAACACTTCTACTAGAAGGATCTCTCAGTTAAGTTCACCCAGGTCACACAGCTAATTTAGTTGTGCAGATAAGTTTAGGATCTAGATTGGTATCTAGAATGAGATTGGGAACATGCACCGAGTGTGCCTTAGTCACGCTTGGATATAAAGGTGGACTTTCTAATTCATAATTATCCGTGATTAATCATTCAGTGTGGCCCTGCAGACACCTTCAGCTAGAGGTGTGCTAGTTTTATGCTTTGCCCTACAGATTTGGAATGGACTCTAATGTTGCTTATTCAGATTGTACTGGAGAATAGCACCAGGCATTCGACCTCTAAGACTTAGATTTTTATTTAGTTAGGCCCAGAGGCTCCCTGTTTGACATTAAGTTTCTTGGTATGTTTAATTGGTCTTCCAGATGACTTTAATCAGCCTGTATTAAAGAATTTTGAAAAATCTTATGTCAGGCAACACAAATGATTAAGACCTGATTTTCTTTAAAAAAAAAAAAACCCACATGTCCTTCATTCTAAGACGCTATTAGTAATAAAATGTTCTTTTTCATTAATATCAGCATTTTAAAGAAAAACAAGTCTTAGATTGTGTTTTATCTATCATGAGATGCATTCTGATTTCAGAAATATCTGTAAAAATGTGTTTTAGACAAGGCAATGGAATTTTTTAGTGTTATTTTTTGTAACTATTCAAATATTTCTCTTACATTTTCATAAACTTAAGATTTTGAGTAATTTATTGTGTCAGTTAATGTGTCACCTCATTAAAAAGTTGAATTATGCGGAGTTCATTAAGAACATGTTAGAATTTAGGTTTGGTAATGTTTAATGTGTTATGTATTTATGGTAATTCTCCATTAGTAAAGAAACAGTCAAATCTGTTTGATCTTTCCTCAAGCCATTATTCACTCACTTATCAATAGAAGAAATTGTTTTGATTTATAGTTTGGAGGAATTGAATAAATGAATATAGAACTCTTCTCATGCATTGAGATTGATTTTTGGCTTTGAATTTAACATCTATGCTTTATTTTGTGTCCAGATGAGTTGTGCTTGTAATGGTAGTAGCTTTCAGAGTGAACTCTTATGGTAAAGGATATTGAATGTAGTATTGCCGTAGACTTTATACATTAGCAGGGCAAAAATATATTTACCGTTATAAGATTATTAGGTGTCAGGACCTAAAATAAAATAAACACAAAATAATCAAGGAGTTACAATTCAGCATTTAAACTATTTTTTATTACAATTTTAAATTAGCATGGTAAATGAAAGAATTCTTAGCATTTCTAAAAGACCATCATTAAGATCCATCTTCACCAATATTTTCAGTACCTCTCTTGGCAACACTTTCTAAACTTATCTTGGAAGATATAGTCCACATTTTCGTTTGTGGACTCTTAAGCAGCAGGGACTTCTTGTGAAGATTGCTAAATCTGTTCTTGCTGGGTTGGAAAAAGTACTGTGCTTTCAGATAATATTTTTATGAAAAGAAACTAATGATGTTATTTCCTTTAATTTTAATAAGATTATCATTTTAAACTTTGGAATTAATAGATAATTTTCTTTTGATTTTTGACTGAATCAATTTCATAAGTATTATTAATTCAGTAAAATCCTATCAAAAGCAAAATTTAAACATGCTTCTAGATTATGACCATAACCTTAAATCAGTTCAAAGGCTTCTAGGACAGATTACATTTCACTAAGAATGTATTTTTTTCCCCATTCATGACAAATGTAAGCATAACATTCTAGAGGTGAAATGAAAATTAGAAATCATCTAATTTTACTATTTTGTATTCCAGGAGGCTCAAAGTGGTCTGATTACTCCAGTACATTAAAGAACAAACCTGAAGCTCACATCTCCAGACCATTTGACTTCAAATTAAATGCTTGTTGTGCTGGTCTCTGAATTTACTTCACACAGTTACCAAATGTTTCAGGTCGGTAGTTCAGTTTTCCAGGGCAAAATTTGTACACTAAATTGTTCAAATCAGACAAAATATCATTAACTGATGGTTTCCCAAATGTTAATCATCCTAATCATTCTTGCTATCACATTCCTCTACGTTTAAAATGTAAAGATTTTCAAGTTTTTATTTTCTATTTATTTAAATATTTGCCTAAAATAAGCTTTAAGTCTCATAAGCACAAGGCCCTGAGTTCGATCCCCAGCACAAAAAAAAAAAAAAAGCTTTAAGTATAATTACCTGATTAGGATCATAAAGAAAAGGAAGAGGAATTGGTATCTACAAAAAGGAAAAAAGTAAATTGTGAGTGAAACAATCCACAAGCATTTCTTTTTGGCTTTTTTCTTCTTCAACCTATTCATCCGTCAATGCGTATATATTGAGCAGTCATTGTGTGTCTGGGACTAGGGAGAGCATTAAACTGGGCCCTGCCCTCAGGAAGCCCAGGATTCTATATAAGTATTTTTTCTTCCAAGAGGTTTGGTTATATTGCTTCGTCAGATATAAAAGCCCAGGAATCTGTCTTGTGTATCAGAGTTGATAGCTTCGGCATATCCACCAGTTTCTTCTCTACAGTAGTTTCTTCTTTGCTTGCTTTTAATACTATTCTGCCGTCTGGTGGTAGGAAGAGTTTTCATTTTAAATACTAGTGATTTTGACTGCTGCATAGACTTGCATCATTTTAAATATGCTAACGGCTGCCATCTGGTGGTAGGAAGAGTTTTCATTTCAAATACTGATGATTTTGACTGCTACATAGACTTGCATTATTTTAAATATGCTAACGGGCCGAGAATGGTAAATAATAGTTAATTTTGTTCTTGTATTTTTAGTACCTATTGATAGTAATTTTCTTCTATTTTGTTGGTAGCCTAGATAATATAATTCTATTCTTTAGTATCGAGCCATTTGAGAATAAATTTCTGACTGCATAGACACATGCACACCCCCGCCCCCCCCAGCACCCACAAAGGAAGATGTTAATGGGAATTCCTACTTATAAACCAAAACTTTACGATTTTACTTTAAAACAAATCTGAATTTCAGAAAGAAGAAATAATACACCTATCCCTGACTAAAACCAAAATAGCAAATTAAATAAATGTGCACATTTAGAAATTAAGCAGCTAGGATTTGATGTGTGAAAACACTAAAGAAATGTTCCATTGAAGAATTTAGTGGCAATTTCCAAAGCCGAATTACAGTTGAGAGAAACAGTTTGAAATTAAATGTATAGGAGGCGTTTATTAGACTTATATATGAAATTATACAAAATGATGTCTGTATTTTTAAAATATTTGGCGAATCAGACAAGAAATTAGGCAGGATGCTATTTTAACACGTGTGTGACCTTTCCAAAACATCATTTCTTATTGTCCAGATTTATCGTGGCCCCAGCCCATGCTCAGCCTGATTGCTGGGGCTCTCTGCCCAGCTGTGCTGTGCTTGTCAGAGCCATGCCCACACCTGGCTTGCTAGGCTCCGCTCAGGGGCTCACCCGCTCCTCACCCTTTGTGGCCTGGCTTGGTTAGTACTGTCTCCTTTGTGAGTTCTTGGACTCACAGCCTAAGCTTTCTTTGTATTTGAATCCAGAGGTACTTATCAAACTACGTGGTATTTTTCATTTGTGAATCGATCTTTCGCATCATGTCATGAATTTACCTCATGGCTTTTGTATTTCTAGCTCTTACTCTTGACCCAGTTCTATAGGAGATAACTCAGTATTAGCTGAGAGTGTTATTTGTCTTTACCCACCCAAGGGTCATATTTAAAGTAAGCTCAGGCGTTTACTGCTATTCTGGGGTTTATTGAAGAAATGTTATAAAATTCCAGATGTCAGGAGAGATTGAAGAGCATCCATTCATCAAGAAGAGCAAAATAATTTTATTGCTTGACTTTGAGAAAAAGTTATAGAGAACTGGGGAAAACTTTTTAGTGAAAAGCAAGCAGTAAGGTAATTTAGTAAAGGAACAGATGTTATAGAAAGGTTAGTGTTCTTTCTGTGAAAAGCAGGCTTATCATAGTTGGAGTTCAGCATAAACACCTTTCTGAAGGCAAGCGTAGAGAGATACTGGAAGAAGTTACTGATGATTTTAGGGGTAACTGGTAATCCTGCAAGCTGCAAAGGGCAAGGGATAGGAGTAGTTCATGCCTGGTGACTTCTTAACACCTCATGTTGTTGTAGAAAAAAATTGGAAAATTTCATAATCAAACTAATAAACTCATCCATACTTACCAAGGGCGGTTGTGGAAGCGGGGGAAATAGAATCAGAGGAAAAGCTGGAGGTACTTGTGGTGGGTAAAAAAATCTCTAAAAAGAATGTGATGTCAGTGATTTCAAACAATTGTAAAAAGTTTCAAAATAATGAATATATCACTTGAAAATGCAACTGGAAGTTTACCTGTGCACTGGAACTTTCTCCTGATTGCTCGAGCTGGTAAAATACCAACAGCAACAAGGTTAAACAGCATAGCACAGTAAATTATTCATTAAAGAGAATTGGTTTTAAATTGTAAATTTCATATACAAGCCTCTTGAGCATTCTACCTGCCAGTGAGGTAGCATCACCTCGGAAATAAAAAGCAGTTGAGTAGCTAATAGGGAGTTGAATTTATTTTGTCTTATTATTTAGAATACAAAGTACTTTTTACTTTTAAACTTACACACAAAGAATGCTCTTATTTACATTTCTTAAAATTAATTATGTATTGCATTACTCATGTTCTCAATTTACTTTTCAGCCTTTGTAAGTTCAAAATGAAGGGGGTATAGGAGTATAAACTTAAATTTTGTATCCCCAACACAGCTTCTGAAAGATCCCTCCTCCTTCCAAAGCTCCTTTGTTACAAAATATGTGCAGAGGAGGAGTTTTTGCCTAGTTGATACCCTACATGTTTAGACTACATGTTTAGGTTAGATTTATAGGTCTCATTTATATAGATTGGAAACTATGAATGGCAAAAGGTCTACAAAAGCAAAGTTAACGGTGCTCTGGGCTTACTGTATCTCATATATTCTAAGTTGCCCTCATTGTGAAATGCAACATTATTTCATTTATCACCACAAAAGATTATCACATTATTTTGGTGGGACAAATCTCAATTTCAGAGATATTTAAAATATGAAAAAGTATATAGGAGAACTAATGAAATATCCTGCAGCATTTTCAGAAACATAAAGGAAAGACCTTATGAGTTGTTTGGAGCACTAGACAATCGATCACACTTGGCAGGGCTGGGGGTATGAGTGGTAGAGTGCCTGCCCAGCATGTGAGGGGCCCTGGGTTTGACCCCCAGCATTGGACACAAAACAAAACTTGCCAACTTTGGCAAAAAAGGATTGTGGTCCAAAGAAACAAATTAGGTTTGGTATCCAGGGATACAATGTATGAATATAACTTGTTATCCAAATCTGGTTTTCAAAATTTGGACTTTTAAAGACTTAACTGTACATACTTCTTTTAGCATTTATCTGTGTACTGGACTCAAATAAAACTCTGGCAAATACTCTTTTTACATTTATTAGTAACCAGTATAGGTAGTCTTAAATATTCTGTTTTCTAGGGTCAAATCTAAAAGGAAGTAGATACTCCTTTAGGGTCAGAGCATTTCTACAGAGGCTTTCAAGAAAACCTGGATCACCAGCACTCCCCTGCCCAAAATTAAAACAAAACCAAACAAACCTGAGCCGATTTTGGGCAAGGGTGTTATAAATGGAACAATTCAGCCTGCTTAATTTAAACTGAGGGGACTGCAGAAAGCTTGTTATGTATTGCTAAGTTTGCTGAGAGCTTCCTATGTTTCATTTAGGAGTTTTAAGTGCTTGAGATGCATCTGTATCATGTCCACATCACTTGGGGGTGTAGACAAAGAAGTAAAGGGTTAGCCCCTTTCACAAGACTGCACAGATAGCAAAGTGCTCCTGGAGCTGGGTTTGTGTTGGGCAGAGCTTTGAACTGAGGAAGAGTGAACTCCTGATCCCATGACTTTCTCGAACTCTACTTTCCTCTTTTTGTGAAATGAAAAGATGCAGGAATTGCTTTCTAGCCAGAACTGTGAAGACTCCAAGTGTGAACGTGAGCCATCCACCGAGGAGGAAGTCACTCACAAGGATGGGCAGGGCACAGGCAGCGCTCAGAAAGCCAGCCAAGATGAGACATTTCATGCTGAAGGCGGGGCCTGGAATGGAAGGTTAGGAGGTGATTTCTAGTTTTCTGCTCAGTCCTAATTTCCAATGTGACTAGATTGTGGAGGTAGAGATGTTCAGTTGGTAGTGGTCAGACTGAATCCTGTCTCTAGGTTCAGATTTTGTAAGCCTAGAAGAATATGATAAAACACTGAGTGCCTGTAGACCAGACCTTCACTCATCTACATTGCCCACTCCCTCCTACTCTTCTTTATAACCCCACAGTTCAGCCTGTATCGCTTTGGCCCCTGACGTTAAGTTTGTGATCTCTGTACACAAATATTTAATGTTGCTCGGTGTTTATTGGGATTGATCATCACTGGTCGAAATGAGAGGGTAATTTTTGTGTAATACATAAATAAATCCACCTGGAGCTTGTACCACCATGGGACTACATGTGGTCTGGATGCTGCTGTTGGCAATTACGTGTAATGCATAATGGGTTGGTAGAGGAGAGCACAATGAGTAAATTCAGTAGGACAACTCAACATGTCTTTACTTGCTGGTTGGTTCTGAAAGTGAAACATTTTACATTTTTAAAAATCATATTTAATTCAAAATAACTTACCTTGAAAGTTTCAGCTCAAATCATTGTACTCTGGAATTTGATTTTGGGAGAAGAAGAGTTTTACCACATTCCTCTTAAGGTGTCTCTGGCATCTGAGGCAAGTTACATCAATTTATAGATAAATCCTTCTCAAGCTATTTTATATATATTTAAAACCCAGGTCTGATTTGCTATTTTACTTCACTTGAATTTAGGTAACTTAATCCCTCCCATTCCTTTTTCATGTTTTTTTTTTCCAGTACTGTATTTTTCTTCCTTTGGGTTTCAAACTCATAAAGTTTTCTTCATTTGCTAAGTGTCCCTGGTAGAAACCATTACATTATCTAACACGAGAATATCTCACATTCTTTTACCTCCCTAGCGCAGTAGAATCAGACAGTTATATATTGCTAATTACCTTTGCTTCACATAGCCCTGGGGCAACAAATTCAGGAAGCAGAGCGCTCTCCTAGGATCTCTGTGCCCGTCTGCTATTTAAGCTGTGTTACTAATGCCATCGTGCTCATGGCAGGATGAGTCATGCCACTCAAAGCTGGACCTCCCCTTGAGCCTGGCCTTGGCTTCAGACTGGGAAGTCCACCTTCTAAAGTACTGCAGTTACACAGAGATAGAATTAAATCCTGATTACTAAGATAATAATCACATCTCCTTGGTTGGGATCAGACTAGTTCTTTATCCCAACCAACTAATAATTAAAAATTGTAACCACTGGGATTGTTAAAGTATGCCCATAATGTGTCATCCAGGGATAAAACTGATCAATTTGAAGTTTGAAATTTTTTATTATTAAATAACATTTTCCTTTCAAAATGAAAATTACTCTTAAATAAAAATTTTGTAGAAAGTATTTAGGTGATATCCTAGCATTAAAATCACTTTTCCTTATACTAGAACATTTTAAAAGATGTTTGAGGGTAAAAGATAAGTCTAGTTAATAGCTCCATTTATGATTTCTCATTCTAAAACTTAGTTTTTAAAACTTGATTTCTGGGGCTGGGGGTTTAGCTCAGTGTTCACCGAGTTTGATCCCCAGCACCAAAAGCAAAAACAAAAAAACTTAATTTCTAAACTTGGAGTCTAATTAGTTAAGAAATTCTTTTCACCTATGTATTATGAAAATTTGAATACTTCTAAAACTATTTCTGTAGTTAAAAAAGATTACAAATTAATTTTGATTAATCAAATTGAACTTAATGATTTAACATGGTTATGGTTAAGAGCAAAAGACTTAATGGGCTAAGAAAAGAGATAAAATAATCAATGATAATTGGATTGAAACCTTCCATTTCAGATGGGCAAATATGTTTTTACAAAGACCCTCTTTCTTTCAAATATTATAAGTGGAATGAAGTGGACGAGTTTTTCTTATTGCCTTACTTTGGAGCTTAGAAAACTTTCTCTGGTGCCGTTTGTATTTTTGTGATCTAGCTTTCACCATAATAGTTACCAAGGAAGAGCTCATATCCAATGCAAATTTTCTATGGCACATCTTTGACTATCAGTTTGTAGCAGTAATGCTTATCTCTCACCACACTGGGCTTCATGACACCTATGGGTCTCCACCCTCCTGTTTCACCTTTACTGGGCTTTCATTTTGAAAGAATGAAATGTGTAGAAATTCCGCAGAGCTGTTTTCTCCCCAGTGAACACGCAGAGCTGCACAAAAGCTAGAACTAGTTGGATCAAGCCATGGATAACCATCCATATGTTAAATTGACTTTGGCTAAAAAGCACTTGAATTCATTTTTTCCTGTTTAAGCCTATATAATGACAAACAACATTCATGAGCAGCTATTAAGAGCTGTCTCATATTTTTCTCCAACCACCCTCACTTTTTTCCCCTAGATAATAAGGTCTAGGAAGCATAACTGTAATTTGATATGAACTGTGAGTCATTTTGTTCTTTCACCCAGAATTGTTTAAAATAAGTTTGTTTATTTAAATGAATAACTGGAAATAAACTTGAATGGACATTTGGATTTTTATGGACTCTTTATTAGGATATTAAGGTATTGAAAATAATACATACTCACCACAGAAGAGCAATATTACATTTTCTCAAACTGTGCATGATGTTATGGACAACATGAGCTATTATTTTTTCAAGTTTTATAATTAGTAATTATCTTACAAGTTGATAGAGTGAAATTGCCATGAGTAAATAGCTGTTCATAAACAGTCTTTTGTATACAGTGACTTAAAGTTTTATTTCCTAAGTTAATGTTAAATGCTAGTACCTATCTATTGTTACCAAGCAATTACCCTCATTTTCTTCTCTTACATGCAAACATTTTGCTATATATAAATCTACCAGTATCATGGTTGTATATATTTCAGAAGTGGTTAGAACAGAGGAAGATAGTGAAGAGTTTGCGTTCTTTCAAATCTTAATTCAAAACAGGAGATTTTCATCTATGTCTTCTGTAAAAAAGAAAAAATAAAACAAAATATACTTTTAGAGTCAAACAAGTAGTAGCATGAACAAACAGAACCAGGGAGTCAGAGAAGCCTTCTAATAAGCAGAACGGTGGTGACTGTCAACTCTGGTGGGTCATCAACATCACCCATGAACTTAAAATATGTGTTTTCTTGAGCCTTATCCCTGGCCCCTGGAAGCAGAATCACTAGGAGAAGGCCAGTGACCTGGAGACCACAGACATCCCTGCAGGTGCTGTGGGAGGAAGGGGAGGAAACGCTGCTGCTGCAGATCCCAGACAGCACTCAGGGAAACGCTGGCTATTTTCTTCATGGAGTTCTCAGCTCAGAAGCAGGGAGCCTGATGATTTGAAATTTTTTTTTTTCTTTCTCTAGCTGTATCCCAAGGTGATAACGCGTTTACTTATTCTGACTGAATATTTATTGTCTGTGTTACTGGTTTATTATGTGATAATTCTTTCCTTTCCTCAAAATGACCTAGCGACAGCCAAACCGCAGAGCACCAAGATCATTAGCAGCTTTACAAGGCAAGGCCGGCCAGGCCTTCCTGCCCCTCCCATACAGTGCCCAGCCCGGGGCTCAGCAAGCTCCAGGCTGAAGAGCTGCCAGCAGTTTTGCAAAAGGAGCGGCCAGAGCAACTGGTTTACTTAAGTAAGTAGCCATCATTCAAATCTGCCCTTTTCCAGGCCTTTAAAATTACACAGCCTGTAAAAGGGCATAGATGAAATGCTCCACCCCAGCTAAGTTCTCCTTTTCGATTATGGTGCGATGTGGGGCGGGGGTCAGCTGTCCTTTGTATCCTTTGTCTGGTTAATAGAGGAGTTGGGGAAGACAGTTTGAGCCATTTGTAGGGGTATATTTGAATTTTTACAAGTACTCTAGTTATGGAATAGATGCTAGAAAAGAAATTAACATTATTTATATGTGTCTGTACCTTAATAGCTTATTAATTTCATATCAGTGCTAACAAGATCCAACCTCCAAGATGGTTTTCAGTGATCCCCTGCCTCCAATGTGACCAACACAATATGACAGAATTAATAGTATGGGCTTCAGTCTCTCTCTCTCTCTCTCTCTCTCTCTCTCTCTCTCTCACAGAACCATTCAGTGACGTACTCTCAGATTCCTGACACTTGAGACTGAGACGGATGTCAAGCTGCTAAATATGGAGTAATTTGTTATGCAGCATAGACAGCTGATACACAAAACTAAGTGCTTACAAAACATTGTTCATTACAGTTATGTTCATTTGTCAATAAATATGTCCTTATCCTCTCATTTCTTTCTGATTTCAAGACACTATACAATGGAGTAAAGACTGTTTTTAAAGTGAAATTCTCAGAGGTTGCCTCTTTTTGGGAAATTCTGACCTTTGGTGAACTTGCTTTACTTTCCTGGTTGGCTAGAGTTAGACATAAAACCTCTGCTTTAGCATTTTGATGTTCACTTTTATTTACATTCTGTGAACAGTTTCAGAGCTCGTTTTTAGACATATTTAATAACTTGAGTGTTGTATTATTGAAGACATACTTTCTCATAAAAGCCAACTCAAACTTAGGGGGGAAAAAAGGAAGTAGATGAAGACATAACCCAGTGTAACAAATGACTGAATTTGAATTCCTTCATTGCAAGAAAAAAGAAAGAACTGCCTAATTTCCTCCATACCTCCTCACCCAGACCAGTTACTGAAGATGCAGGCATGCAAGGCAGCTATTTTGGATTGAGGATTAGTATATGGTACAACTTGTCATGTAAGATCCCATCTTTAGTGGATTGGTAATGACTTCTAAGGTATCTTCTGACGTCTCTCATTGTCAGAAGCGGGCTTGGTGTTTTGCTTTTCATGTATGATTTTTAAAAGTTTGATTAATACTTAGGTTGAAGTGGGATATAAAATAAAGAAGGGTGTATACAAAGCATTCTGAGATTTGCCCCGGCTCTCTGGACTTACACTGCTTTCTTAGGCTTAGCTGGCTGCTGAGCTCTCAGTGCATATTCTCCCTTGCTGCCCTCTAAAAGCAGAGTGACCTCGCGGTGGCAGCCTGTGCACAGGGCAGTCCCCTTGGGGATGCTGCCACCCCAGCACCTCTAGGTTCCTGTTAGAACACTCGGCAGGACTGCGTTCTTAGGCCCGCAGGGCTCAGGGTTTATTTGAGGAAGAAAACACTTCTGTCCTTTGGCTGCTGATGAATTTACCTTCTTTAATTCCAAAGCAGTGGCCCCACTCCTTCAGGGTGATGTGCTTGTCCTTGTTGGGGTCGCACTCCTCAAAGAAGCGGGTTATGCAGTGCTCCATGGGCACCAGAGAAGCACGCAGCGGCGCGAGCTCAGAATGTGTCAGCACCCTGCAGTGAAGTAAATGCCAGCCTGTTTGTTACCAGAGTAGCTTGTGTATGAAGATTTGTACCTGAGTATCACCGAGAGCAGTTCCCTTCCTCAAAGGTGCTGTGTATGCCAAATATGTAGTATACAGAGTACAAACTGTATGTGAAATAGTTTGTGGATGGGATTGATAGGTTTTGGGTGGCAGTTCCGTGGGTTTCTGTCTTCACCAGAAACTCTCCTCCCTCCGCCCTAAATCTGTAGGTGTACTCCTGGCAATCGCGCTTGTGCCACTTGGCTCTTACCCACTGGTGACACTTTGTTATTCCCGATGTAGGCCCCTGACCCATGTTTGGCCACGAGAGTGTCTTAGAAATTTAGGATCAAGAAGGAGAAAGTTGAAGGAGTCTCCGTTGGAAACTGCACCTTAAGATGTGAAAATGGGAGCAACGGTATAGCCGTATTCTGTTACTTTCAAAGCAATTTTGTATTTAGACCCTCAACCATGATTATTTGGCATTTCATTGTTCTGAAATGGAACTGGGATTCTTCCTAATTTTGTTTCAATTTCTCCTTTGCATAGATATTATTATATCAAAGAATGACCTGGTAATGGGGAGGTAAAGCGTTTTTACCTGTCCATAGGATGCCGGTCAAGTTCATTAAACTGCCAGTGTACGGGATACACATACATATGGTAGTTTTTCTTAAAGTCCCTTAAGAGAAGTTCAATAGGATGGTCCCCAGCCAAGAGTCTCTTCTCATCCAGGTAGATTTTCTTGACCTGGAATTAAAGAAGGGAGAAGAGTGTCAGAACATGAGACCAGGGTAAAGGAACTGCCATTTGTTAAGCTATACTTGAAGGATAACTAAAACATGACAGAGGAAAACCAGGGTATCTATGTACAGTCCAACTAAATGTCTTTTAATCAACACTATGGTCTTTCTTCACAGAATAAAGCCAGTGTAAGAAACTTGTGCTTTTCAAAAGAATTCAAGGTTTTTGTGATCTTCTCTTTCAACCAATAAGTTCATCACATTTATTAAAACTATGAGAAGGTTGTAATGAGAAGAGACGAACTGACTTAGGCAACATTCTTGATTAGAGAAAAATCCTGCTCCTTCCCCAAGTGACACACTTATCCTTAATCCTCTATGTATTCTCGCCAGTGCCTGCGCAGTCTCCACGTAGCCTGGTCTGCTGCCGGTTAGCCACCCCATTGAAACGCCTGTGTTCTGAACTTAGTGCTGTCAAGGCTGTCTGTGATGATGTATTAAAGAGGGAGGACAGAGATTATCCATGAGCAATGCACATGAAACTTTTACCTCGGGTCATTACCTATTATTTTACCGAGCAATTGGAAGCAACCGCACAGAACTTCTACCCTGTCTCACCTACCCATCTACTGACTTCCCTCCCCCTGTGCTCCTAATCTAAGCCTCATCCCTCTCACCTGGCTGGAACACCTACTCAGGCACACCCTCTAGCAGGTGGACACATGCTCTGCTCTTCACTCATTTGCCCTTCTTCACTGGGGTACTTCCAGAAACATACAAACATCCTCTACCGCCTTCTGCTGGTAGATGGGACTCTTGAACTCATTTTTTCCTTCATCTTCCACTGTGTTTTTCTTTACCCCTTTACAGCAATAGAGAGAGTGAGAGAGCTTCCCTCTTTGACTTGAACCATGTCCACTCGAGCTTCCCTTCCCTGGACCTGCCCTGAAAGAAGCAGCTCCTGTCAAGTTCAGCGAACACTACCATGCTAAATCAGTGGCACAGTTAATACACTCCTTTTTGTGTCATCTTTATCACATATTTTATTGCACATGACATACCTTATGCATGTATTTGCCTTATGCATATATTTGTATGCATATATATGCACATATATGTATTTGCATATATTTATATATTTGTATTCATATTTATATTTATATACTTCTATACAAATGTACACATACCATCATTTATTTGGAATTGGTCTTTCCACCTAAACTGTAACCTTGTAAAGGCAGAGCTTGGTTTGGTTCATCACTGTATCTCCAGTCTTTGGCTCAATTCCTGGCACCTAGGATACACTCAGTAACTAGCACATGAATGAATTTTCTCTGGAAATCTCTCAAGCCAACATCCTGTACTTTTTAACCTTAATATATTATTGACAATATGAGTAATAGGTTTCCCTTGTATCATACAACTATATGTTGTCTGTGAGGGCAGAAAATCTCCAATTTAAAACATGTTTGGATCTGGAGTGACCCCAAGGCCCTTGTGTTGAAGGCCAGGTTCCCAGCCTGGGGCTCACTCCTGGAAGAGATGGGAAGTGTATGAGCCAAGTTGGAAATCTTCCAGTCCTGTGGGTTGAGCCCTTCAAAGGGTATTGGGACCCAGCCCCTCCCCTTCCTTCCCTCCTTCCCACCTCACCATGAGGTGACCAGAGCCCTCCACCACACACAGCCTGCCATGACTGCTGCCTCGCCACATGATCCACATGGAGGCAGTGGATCAGAGACAGAATCATCAAAACTGTAAGTCAAAACAAACCTTTCCTCTTTCTAAGTTTCATCATCTCAAGTATTGGTTACAGTAACAGAAAGCTGGCTAACACAGGTCCTGACTATACAAATTCTGAATTTATATTTACTTAGCTCAACCATAACTTGCTCTAGGTATGATTTAAGGAGCCCTTATTCAGGCCACTGCCCTTTGGGTAGGAATGGGACAGTTAGGCAGTGTCCCAAGTCTTGTGGCATGAAATGTGACCACTACAAGGATGTTAATCCCTGTGGGGAGGTGGAGTAGGATGCTGCCATCATCCAGAGATAGGTGACCCTCACCACACCATTTCGTCAGTCCCCTAGACAGACACGTAGGCCATGGATAACTTACCTTACTTCTCTGCTTCTCATTTAGATACCCAGCGTGTTTAGGGTTAGGTTCATAAAGCTGCATGAGAATATTCTTGAGCCAGTCTCTCATCCGTAGAGGAAACTGAGCCACTTCAAAGTCTGTACACACAGGAATAGCTGTTAGGAGCAAAAAAGAAAAAAAATATATATATTGTGATCTTTGGGCCTTGTTTCTGCCCTATGGCAAGTTCTCAGAACCAGAAGCTCAGCGACTTCTGGAGACTGATGGTGGCTCCCCTCTGCCCTGTTTTTCCAACAGTGGTCCTTGACGCTGTGGCACAACAGAATTGCCTGGGTGTTTAAAAACACATTAAACCCCCGGTTCCACTTAAAGAAATTCTGATTTGATTTGTCTAGGGTTGAGGCTGGGCATCAGGAGATTTCAAAAGCTTCAAAAGCAATTTTTTATTTGCAGCTAGGACTGAGAACCGATGTTTGGGAGCAAAGAGCTGGAATTTAGAAGAGCGGAACATGAGAGCTGTTTATTAGAGGAAGAGGAAAAAGTAGCATACTCTATGGTAACAAATAATGCTAAATCTCAGTGGCATAAAGAAACAAAAGCTCATCTCCATCCTGCTACAAGTCCAGAACAAGTTGGCAGGAGGGCTCTGTGCCTCGCAGCCTCCTCCGGGCTCATCTTTTGTAGCTGCCACCTCAAGGCTTTGAGGTTGGTGGTGGCAAAGGGGTACGGAGAACCACACACCAGCTCTTAGGTACTTCCACTCAGGACGCACAGGGAGGAGTTTGCTCCTTCAGTGGACAGAGCAGGTCATAGCACCACACCTAACATCACGGATGACAAGTTTGATCTCTTCGAGGCCTGGAAGGGGAGGAGAGCTGAGACGTGTGTGATCACTGCTAAAGGGAGGGTTTTCTGTCACTGTCATCGAGACTATCCTGGGGAGGGAAAACTACTTTAGAAGACTTCTGGAAAAATGTGTTAGCATAAAATTCTAGGCAAAGACAAATTGGGAAGAGGGCAAACAATTTAGCAGAATTCCGGTAATTGATCTCTATTGTTAAATGGCCAACACCATCTTAGTGGTTCTGAGCCCTGGCTGCACGTTAGAATTGTCTAGGTTACTTGATAAACAAATGAGAAACAATGCCTGGGTTCCAGCCCAGTCCAGTTAAGTCGGAGTGTCCTCTGGTTAAGGCCTGGGAATTCTTCTTATAGTTTAAGTCTCTGAGTTGATTGGGTTGTTCACTCTGAGCTTATAACTACATGAGCTTTTTCTTATTTGCATGCATAGAATTCAATCATCTACAGATTCACTCCAAACCCTCCCAGAAATGATGGTTGTAGTCACGAGGGAATCTTACATTTGCAAGCCCCAAAATAATCCAGCTGCAGTTGGTGTCCCTTTTTGGTCCCCTCCAGTCTGCACTTAGTAGCAAACAGATGGCAGGAGCTTGCATAGGTCTGGTTGTCGGTGCCACAAGCCTGGGTAAGACAAGGGAGAGCAAAAGCAGGTGGAGCCAAATACTCACTGGAAAGCACTCTGCTCCTGAGCGCTCACAGGGTGCTGTGCTGACGATGTGGTCAGCTAGGTGGGAGTAGTAAAGCTTCAGTTCTCCACACAAGCTTAAATATTGCATGGTTGCTTGTGTACGAGAACCTCAAATTATAAATAAAAAGCAAAATAAAAGATGGGTAATAGAAAGTAGGGAGATACACCTTTCTCAAAGAGGAAGGAGATGAAGAGATGAAGGGAGGAGAGAGAAAGGGGACCAAAAAGAGAATTATTCTATGTTATGTACATGTACGAACTCCCCACAATAAATATAATCATTATGTATGGCAAACAGGTACCAAAAAAATAAATTACAGTACAAAAAAAAGATATGTACATGCACCAACTCCACCAAGGAATGTAAACATTATGTACCGCAAATGTACTTATTTAATAAAAAGACACCAAAAAATTGCAATTCTCCAATATGGCACACAAACTCTTCAAAAAAATCATATCGGTGATGACAGTTTAGCTCCAGATAAGCTCAGTGGGGTGAACATTGCTCATGTTCCAGGGATAAATGAGTTTTAAAATGAGTTTGAAGTAATTTGAAATGCCAAATGCCATTATTACCTTTTAATAGGACAGCTGAAATACTTTAATTTGGCTGGCATTTGTTTTTTTTCCATATTACTTTATATAGTAGATGATAACCTGTGCATCTGCTTCAAGAAATAAAAGAATTCACTTGCCAACTCTTTTCATTCATGTCACTGCTGTGGCACAGCTGCGGCTCTGCTTATGGGAGCACTCACTTGGTCAAGGGGTTTTGCCGGAGGACAAGTCACTGGGTCTTGGCAGACGCAGCGTGGTTTTCCCTGTGGCTCGACCTTGCAGACGTGCCCTCTTTTACACTGGAAGTTCACACAGGAATCTAACAGGGAAGTTTGGAAAGGGAACATGGACAAAGAGAAATTGAGCGTGCGAATGCAGATTCATCCAGACAATTAAGTTTGTTTTCATTAAGAAGGCAGAAAATTTGAAACCCTTGAAATTGGTAAATTCACCAGTGGGAAAACATGAGAAACTGCTTTAATTGATGTGTTAATTCCCGGTTGGAACCTTCTGGCATCAGACTTTCACATGAGAGTTTAGATTTCTTCTTGTAGCAGTTTAGATTGGAGATATGAGAACAAACAGCTTTTGTCGGCCTGCCTGGGTTACACAGTTGAAGTGTGTTGTGCAGATTGTTCAAAAGTTAAATAAGCTGTGAGAATTTCATTGTATTGAAATGAAGAATGTTTATGAATGAGGTAAGAATTAGGCCCTTCATTAAGTAAGGGATCTAAATTTAGTACTAAGTTATGGATTTGCGAATGAATGAATAAGGTCGAATTAATTCTTCTCAGAAGCCAGTTAGCTTTGTGGTGGTGTCTCAGTGGGACTCCCAGTTTGTCAGCACATCAGAGTTTATCAAACGAACACAGAAATGGATCAACGGTTATGGGAACATTTCCTTGCTGGGACTGGGGAAGGGAAGGGAGGGGCAAAATCGGAATCTGCCACAAAGGCAGATTCAAAGGGGCAGGTGCCATCTCCTCCTGGACATGGTCACAGAGGGCTGGCCGCGTGCATATTCACCAACATCGTGCGCCTGTGAGTGGCCTTCGCTCGAAGTCTCTTCTTCATTCGATGAGCTCTGTGCTGTCTTGGCCTTTAAAATAACAAGAGCAGAAGTTAAGCCCTGTTGGAGGAGAACTGTTCATTAGCTTATACATTATAAATTATAGTTTATATCCCCATTGTGCATACTTCTTATGCCCAAACAATGTCAGGTTTCAGAAAAGAAACTAACAAGCAGCAGCTGCAGAGGTAGGCGGTAGCCTATGTTACATTTCAAGGCCTTGTCTGTCTTCACCCACTGCATTCAGAGCTGGGTCCCCGGGGGGCCCCTAACACGAGGCAGAATTTCTGCTTTGGAGTGGAAAACACTAGCAATGTATATTTATTACAGTGCCATTCCATGACAAAGACAGGGTTACATCAGAGGTCTCTATGAAGTTGTTGATAAAGCTTTCTGAGCAGATCTTTAAGGTGTAAGAAAACTCCCACCTTAGACTGGCAGCAGAGTTCTTAGCAATCGAGGTTGCTAGTAACCTCACTCCCTGTAGCTGTGCCTGTTTCCCTGGTGGGTGGCTGCTGGAGTTTTTCATGAAAGCTCCAAATGATGATGTACTTCCTCCTCACTCCCTACGTGATTTCAAGATTTTCATTTTGGTGTGTGTTCGCTTGATAAAGCAATCTTCATAGCTATCTGATGAGACATCCTCTCTCCAAGATACCTCATTATCTCCTCCATATTCTGAATTATGAAAGAATATGAAATCTGAAGCCCTCTGGTCCCAGTCATTTTCGACAAGGATTATACAATCTATGTTATATTTCAGTAATTCACTGGTAGAAATGCACACAGGAGATTGTGAGAGCACAGAGAAAGGGCCTGGCTGTTTGCTGATAACCAACATTATTGGACGAGCATCACTGTAAATAATCTTACCTCTTGGTGGTCTCCAGGCTCAGTGGTGTCTACATTCTCATTTTTATGTGCTCTTTCTCTCTCCCCCTCATATTTGAGGTGATAGGAAATGGACTGGGACTTTTCAGCCTCTATAAAGTCCTGGCTTGGGACAAAGTAGTCATCACTTGCACTGTGCTTCGAGTCATCATTAGCACCATTAGCATCAGCCTCATGATTTCTGGGTGTGATGTGACCATCAGTAGGGTCCATGAGCAGAGCCTCAGAAACAGTCTTCTTATCTATCTCCTTATGGTTGCCGATAGCCTCGAGGCCCGTTTTTCCTTCTTGGGCCTGCCATTCAGTATTTTGAATGTGTTCATTGATGTTTGAGGTGTGGTCCTCTTCCATTTCTGCATTGGAATTGTCTTCATCTTCTTGGTTACCTTCCTCCAGCTCATCCTCTTGCATCTTGCTTACCTGAGTTGGTTGATTGGACTCTTGCACAGTATCATCAGATTGCTTATTGCCTTCTTCCTGCTTGCTGTTAGCATTCTCCTCAGGAAATTCTTTCTCCTCATCTGGGTTATCCGTGAGGGTGCCAACTTCCCCTGGCTCTTTTTTCTCTTCCTCTTCTCCATTGGGGATATTTGGATCCTCTTCACGGCTTTCTTCATCTCTTAGGTCTTGGCTCTGTGTACTGTTGTTCAATGGAAGATGTGAATCGTTCACAGGCTGTTCTTGGTTTTCTCCTTTTGTGATGTTTTCTTGTTGGTTAGAAACAACAAAGGAACTGACATTGGAGGCAGGGAGACCAATATTCCCTGGGAGGTTTTTCTTTTGAGGCTCACTTGAATCTTCTTTTGGATCTGAGTTTCTTTCGGTGGGTGAATACTCTAAATTCACACTGAAGTCATCATCACTGTCCTGATCTTCCAACCCCAGCTCGTGGCTGTGAGTCTTGTCCTGTTCTACTGACGGTTCATGGGTTTCCTTTTCTGACCTCGATGTTGAAGATTGTTCAGCCTTAAAGGAAAAAATGTTGATTTGTTAAAAAAATGATAATGTAATCACATTTGCCTTACCTAAGGTAGCATTTAATATTTATTCTTCCTTTTCTTCACATATTATCATGCAACTCTATCTGTGGTGTTCTTCATGATCTGTAGACAGGTTCAACTGGGATTTGAATTGTAAAATGAAACAACTATATGGCACCTCAGCCTGAGGAGCAAAATTCATGGATCCTCATAACTTCTAATGATTACAGGCAGTTGATGTGATATCATGTAAGAAATTAAATGGAGACCTGAATAAGGTAATCTCTTTGACCTTCCTTTGATATGAAGCCCTTATGAGAGCTACAAATAGTGTATTAACATGATGATGTTACTTACCTTGTGGTTGGGGTGGTTTTCAGTGGATACTGTGGGTTCCTTTTCATTGTCTGCAGCGTCAACTCTTAAAACAGGGATTTCCTTGTCGTTGGGTGTTACCCATGTTTCAGCAGTTGGTTCGGAATGATCAGATAAAAATCTTGCATTTGTCTGAAAAAATTAAAAACTTATTTGTGTTATTGATATCTAGATGCCAATTTAAAAGTTGGTAGTTATTGTTTTATTGTCCTCGTTATTAGTAGCTCTATGCTTTATTCGCACCATCAGTTAAAACATATTCTCTAGAATTTTTGAGGATACAAGCAAATGCCCAGAAGGTAATGTTAAGTGAAATTCTAATTGTGTTTGAGAAAAAGTTATACAGTATGTGCAAAGATTGGGTGAAGGGGCTGGGGATTTAGCTCAGTGATTAGAGTGCTTGCCTTGCAAGCATAAGGGCTTGAGTTCGATCCCCGGCACCACACACACAAAAAAAGATTGGGTGAAAACTGAAAAACAAAGAGTTCAATGATTGCCTTTGAATTTTGGAATTATTTTCTGTTCTTTAAACTTTTACAAAGCCTTAGTATTATATAATTTTGAAAAGTGTTATTTATTATAAATTTGAAGTCAAATAAAATTAACCATAAGATACAGTATTATAAACTCCTTAATACTTAAGTACTCACTGATGATTAGCAGAAAAGGTTATAAAATTTTTATTAACTATTTATTTAGTTCTTAATAGATAGGCCTTAACATCCACCAGGAAATCTTTTAATAAAAAGCATTCTAATCCGGAACTAATTAAAAGATTATGTAGAACCAGGCCTGGTAGATAAAGGCGACTGTGGAGGGTTACTCCAATGGGGGATGGCTGTGCCTATTTGTAGCGAGGCTGGAGATGTGGAAGAAGGGCTGGGCAGTGGTGCATGAAGGGGAAGGTGAACAGCTAGACTTCAAGGTGAGGTGTTCCTTCAGTTCCTGACTCTACTATTTACTTTCTATGTGTGGTTTGACAGGTTGTTAATTTCTACACTGCCATCTCTCAAGTGAGCAAGTGAAGTGAGCAGAAACACCAAGATAAATTTATGTACATAAAGTACATTTTAAATTTTAAAGAGTTACCCAAGATAAAATTATTATTCCTGATGGTGATATCATATGGTGGTAATAATATGAATTGCCCAATATCAGAGGCAGGTATTTGCCATAGATTTTTCTTATGGAGATGCTCTGAATATCAGACAGCAGGCATTTCCAATGTAAGTACAAAGCTCAGACTTTGGGCATACTCAATTTTACTCCATTAGCAAGTCCTATAGGGCTGACTGTGCTATATAAGGCAAGCCATGGGGTATAGATTTATCTTAGATTTGGTTTCCCCTTTTGCTTTTTATCCCCTTTTTACTAAGAGGGTTGATAGTCTTTGGAAAGGTTTCAAAAGAAGCCATAAACAAAAGGGAAAAGGAGAAAGACTGGTTTCTGTTTGGGTGCATTGCTGCAGACACCAATGGATGGGGCATGTTAGGCTCCCTGGTGGACCGCGCTCCCTCTTCACTCCCTGCCTCTTCTACTCTGTCATTCCCTGCCTCAGCAGGAAGACATACACACATGCTGTGGCTGCTCCTCTTCTTTCAGAAGTACGTGGCAGTTAAATTCCCCTTTTTCATCATGCCCGCAACTATATTTATTTAACATGCCCTCTGGAAATCCATTTGGACTTTCCCAATCACACAGAACCAAGCAGGGGAGAAAAGTGATAGCGAGATTTTTAATAGGTCAGTGCTCTGAGAAGATACAGTATTTAGCTTTTTAGCATTTGGCTGGGTCTGCTTATACCACATTGCACTAGAAAGGAAACATCTGGAATATGTCTATATCTATATATAGACATGTCTATAGGCAGTCATGGCATCCAAACATTTGGTTCAAAGTCACTTCTGATGCTTATTTACAAAGCCAGAAACATTGCAAAGGCAAAACAGATTTTTCAGGAGAAAACAATGGTTTGGTGGGTGGGAACTCTTTTCTGTGATAATTTGTTCCAACTTTGTTATTTCTGAGTACAGTGTGTAATTTCAGCTGGACTAGCTCCATGCTCCTTAAGCATGATTCTTTGCAGTGGTCATAAATTCTGTTTTCTAAGAACTACTCAAAATGGGGGCACAGACTTTGTTTATGTGGACACAGGTATCAACCAGAAGTAACCATCAGTTATTCAAAAAGCGAGAAGAGAATTTTAGAGCTAGAGAGGAAGGGAGGCAAGAGATAGCAGAAAAAGGCCTTTGTCTGTTTAAAAGAGGTTTGGTGAAAAAGAAAAAATGGTAACAATCCTTTGGTGTAGCTGAAGATGATACGGATTTTTTGTGGGGCATCTGAAATGATCATCCAAGCCCTGGTTCCACTTTCTGTGTCTAACTTTCAGGCTGCTTCAGCTTTGCTGAGGTGGTCTTTGAGCATCTGGTTTGCATGCAGCTGCTTTACTGCACATAAATGGTGGGGCCGGTCTATCTGGCCCTGGAGTGCAGAATGCCTGGGTCCTGTTTCCTTGCCAGGACAGCCGCGTAAAGATGAGCCACTTTGTGATAACCAGAGCAGTTTTGGTTCCCATTTTTATTATAGATTCAGAATTTCTCAGCCAGTGTATATATGATCTTGAAGAAGATGCTGGCGAGTTACACATGCACTCCCAATTAAATTCTTTGTTGTCTCAGAACAACATGATAAGATCCATAGGAGAGTTTATTTTTTCCTGTCCTTTTGGTCTTTGGCCATATTCTGTAGTTAATAAGCTGATAGCCAACACCTTTAGCTGCACATTTATTGTATCTTATAGAATCAGATAGTTCTGAAAAACATCTTTACGACACGCCTTATCTTGATTTTTTAAAGTCATGCACTCACTGTTTGGTTAATAAAGATTATAATTAAAACAGACAAGAGAATTTCAAGCCACTGTATAAGAGAATCTTCTTTTAAGTGGAGGGTTTCTAAGCTGAATGTCAAGAGAGAGGTAGGTAACAACAGAAGAAAGGAAGTTTACCGGGATTGCAGCTGCAGCTCCCACAAGACATAGGAAAACAAGTACGGTCTTCATGCTTTCTAGACCTGTGAACCAAGAAGATAATTTCAGTGAGGGGCAGATGTTTTCTTTTTTTGCAGGGAGGGCTGCTGGGGATCAAACTCAGGGCCTTGTGCTTGCTAGGCAAGCGCCCTACCACTGAGCTAAATCCTCAACCCCAAAGTTTGCTTAGAAAAGATAAGATAATCTCAGCAAGTAGTGAGTTTGATATTGTCTTTTAGGTTATTATTGCCTTTAGAGACTTAACAGGTCTGAAAAGGCAGACTAATGATAATTATTACCTAAGTTTTTTCTCTGTGGAAGTTGCTTCTTGCTTCTTCGGCCTTTACAATAAAATAAGCATTAGATGGCCAGGAGATCTGGATTCTCAGCACCGCCCCTAACTGCCAAGCGATCCGGGGCAGGCCAACTTACCCTTTCTTAGAAATGGTTTTTGCATATGGACAGTGAAGAGGGCCGCCTAGGTGATCTTCTTGCTCTACCATTTTAGGATCCTAAGCTGAAAATAATTTTATGAATTTCATGAACCACTAAGTGCTGCTATTTTTTCCCCTTAAATTACTAAACCCTCTAACATATATTCTGTGATTATTGTGTCAAAATAAAATCTTTTATATATAGAACTTAAAAGTAAATAGTATGTGCTATTATTGATGATCATTTAAAATATTTTACTCTCTTAGTGAATGCTAGTTGTGAAGAATCGTTGAAAAGTTTGTTTTTTCCTCTATATTCCAAAATTTAACATTTATTCATTTACTGACTCATTCATTCTACAAGTATCTGTTAGATCTATAGAACTGTAGTTACCTACATTTTAGGTCAATATTATTACTATTTTATTGTTTTTGAAAATGATAGAAGTCCAAAACAGTATAGTATGGTATATTATTGTGCTATGAACATTTGGGGTTGGGTTATTCTTTGTTGTGGGGGCTGTTCTGTGCATTGTCCTGGGCTCTATCCCCTAGATGTCAGCAGCCAGCTCCTGTTCCTTCCTAGCTATGACCATCATAAGTGGCTCCAGACATTGCTGCCAAGAGTCCCCTAGGAACGACATTGAGAGCCATTGGTTCAGCGGAAGGAGAATGGTGCTTCCAGGTTAGAAAGACAAGCATTTGAACTATGGACCAACACTTGCCATTTGTGTGATCTTTGGCAAGTTACTTACTTAACCCTCTGAACCTCAGATTCCCCACCTAAGAATGTGGATAACATCCACGACAGATAATTGTTGTCAACTCAACTGAGCCATCAGATGCCCAGGTATCTGGTTAAATACTGTTTCTGGATGCATCCGTGAGGTGTTTTTGGAAGAGATTAGCATTTGAATCCATAGACTGCACAAAACATGTTTCCCTACCTAATGTGAATGGACATCATGCACTCTGTTGAGGGCCTGGATGGTACAGAAGCCAGAGGAGGGGAGGATCTGTTGGCCTGTTTGCTTGGCTGGGACCTTGGTCTTCTGTTGTTCTCAAGCTGGGGTTTAGGCCATCATCCTTCCAGTTCATAGGCCTCTGGGCATGGACTAGAATTCAGACCACTGATTGTTCTGTTTGCCAGCCTTCAGAGTTAGACTGGCTTGCTGGTCTCCACCTTAGAATTCTCTCAGCCTCTGTAACCACAGGAGCCAGGTCTGTATAATGAATCTCTCTCTTTCTCAGTTCCATTTTTCTGGAGAGCCCCACTATAATACCAAATTCAGTTTCATAAAGTTTAGATGGAGTATTAGTAAAAATGCCAGATAAATAGGAGTTGTTCAATAAATTTTAATTCTTCTCTTATCTTCTAGAGAAGTTGTTATGATTCTTAAACTAGAGTCTAAGAAAATAATATAAATTTTGCTAACAGGTGAGAAAAATTTTCCTAAAAAAAATTTCCTGTGGCATATTGAAAGCCATTTGGACACACGTTTACCAGATTTCCCTTTAACCATAGAATCTTTTCTTATATTGATCACAAACAACAATGGATTAGGTTAAGAGAATATTGCCGTATTTTTTATAGCAAGAATAGTTAAAAGTGCTATGGGTATAAGGCTGAGTATTTTTGTTTGTTTGGTTTTTGCAGTGATATTGGTAGGTAACTGAATTTGGAGAAATATTCCTCCTTTAATTTGACCACAGGATATTACACGTTTTCTCTACCTCCCTACACCTAAATGTAGCCGAATATGCCCAGAATAAACATGTGTCTAGTTGCCCTGAATGTGTGTCACTCATTCACCCTTTTATTCAGTTACTGAATGCTTACCAGACACTACTTAAGTGCAGGGATACACGGCTTCTGCCTTGAGAGTTACGAAGGAGGAAGTCAAGAAAATGAGTGAGTTTGGTATGATGTGATGACTGTATATATAATGCAATGGAAAGAGATAAGCATTTAAAGTTAGGGAGTCAGTACTAGCTAGCATTTACTAAGCCTACCTACTCAGGCGCTGTTCTTAGCATTTTGTTCATCCTGACTTTTAAAATCTTCTCTACAATTTCATGAGGTAAGAACTTTGGTATAATAATTGTGCTAATAAGGAAATTGAAGCATTGGGGTTAAATAACTTGTTTACAATCACACAGCTAAGATGTAGTAGAGTGGATATTTGAGTTTTCCTGTACTCAGTCTCATTGACTAATACATTCATGAGTTCATAGCTCAAAGGGCTGATTAGGAGGTCTTTGAAGGAGAGACTTGTCTGTGGCCACTTCTTCTCTGGCTCCTTCCTTGCTTTCTGCCTCCCAGCTGCCATGAAGTGAGCAGCTTTCCTCCACCATATCCTTGCACCATGATGGTTCTGCCTTGGAGCCAGCCAACCATGGACTGAAACCTTTGAAATTGTGAGCTAAAATAAACCTTTCCTTCTTTAATTTGTGTGTGTGTCAGTTATTTTGTCCCAGCAATGAAAAGCTGACCAATACACCTTCCTCCCATAGGTGATTTTAACTTGCACAGGAGCTCTAGATCCAGAACACATTTACATTTGGTTCACTCATTAAAAACAAACTTGTCTTTTATTTTACACTTTTAAATCATAGTTTTTTTTTCTCCTGAGTTAATGTCTTTCTTTTCTCAAGTGAGAGTTATTTCCACACTGATTTTAACCCAAAGAAGCTTCTGGAATCCCCTGGCATTCCCTGGCATCCCTCCTGTAGTTGTAGAGAACATTTAAAAATTTATGTTATTAGTACATGTTTGCAATTTACACAGTTTACAATCATGGTGGGGAGTAGTTACATGTACCTAGTGTAGCTTGGTTCTTTTTTTTTTTTTTTTCCTAAACCCTGTCCTGTTCCCTCCCACTCTGCTCTCCTCCTTTGGTTCCCCTATCACCTTCTGCATACTTATTGATATTATTTGTCTTAGCTCATGTTTTGGCATATGTTTACACTGATTGGGGTTATTAGGATCCTGTACATGGCATATCTTTATTTCTGTCACTTCCTCTCCTCCTCACGCCTGGTCTTTGTTTCCTTGGACCCCTTCCCTACTGGACAAGATCTGTCCCCTTGTCCATTTCTGTCTATCCTTTATTATTTTCTTTGTACTTTGTCTCATTCAAGAGATACGATGTGGTATTTAACTATGTGTCTGATTTATTTCACTCATTATTGTATTTTTTAGGTGCATCCATTTTCCTACAAATGCCTCAAATTTGTCATTCTTTATAGCAGAGTAGTAGTCCATTATATATAGATACCACATTTTGTTTATCCAGTTGTCCCTTGATGGGTATACAGGCTGCTTCCAGGATTTAGCCATTATGAATTGTGCTGCTATAAACATCGGTATGCTGCAGGGAACATTTTAAGGATAGAACAAGCATACAGTTTGTAATGTAATGTCTAGTTTTGCAGGTTTTTTGAGATCCCACCATTTCCTATATTTCCTTGATTACTTTCAGTAGTTCCAGGACAGAATTTGAAGACCAGACATGGCCTTGTCACTTAGAATGGTTCAGGTAGGAAACCACCTCAAGTTCCAATAATAAAGACAGTATCCATGTTGAATTGTGTGGGACAAGCCAAAATTTAGAATCTAGAAAGAAAAAGAAAGGAATTTAGAAGACCATGAGTTGTTCTATTGTCTGCTACTTTGTCCTTGAAGAAAGTTACTGAGTATGTCTGTCTCAACAATGTATTTGCCACTCATTGATCAAAATAATTTTGTGGCCTTTAGATTCTTATTTAAACAACTGCACAAATGTGCTGATTTGTATAAATAAGAGTGCAGAATTTTGCTGGGAAACAAGAGATTTTGCAAACAACTATTATACTGAAGACTCAAGGAGGCGTAATTCGCTGATCCTTGTAAAGTACTTTGAAAACGAAAATCATGATGTCTTTGCTCAGTATGATGAATAACATTTATTCTTGGATAAGTAAGAAGGCATTTATTTTGAGACATTCAAATCTGGTGTGCTGCCTCTACCAAATGCAGGTTGTTACAGTGCAGAAAAAGAAAGTAAAACTTTAGATGAAACATGCAAAAATGAGACAGATTTTGAATATGCTGAATTATTCTCGAAAACTTAAATGTGCGACATTGATGTGAAATTAGCTAAATGTTATTTCTCCAAATGCACGAGCTTATTAAAGGCAGATGTATAGTTAAAAAGATGGTATGGAATGGGAAGATGTACTTTCCAGACCTAACCTGCTTTTCACCCAAAAGACTTTGGTTAAATTACTGAAGTCTTCCTCTCTAGAAACAGGAAAAGCAATAGCACCTTTTCTATTTATTCTCTGGAGTTATTCTGAGACTGAAATGTGACCATTAGTCACTAGGTAATTTTACCAATTATAAACAGACAATTATCATTTCCTGAAACACTGTGGCAGAAAATGGCTTAATCCCAATAATTACTAATTCAAAAGTCATCTATTTCGTAGTGTATTGAAGTAATTTCTTTCTTTTTTTTTGTACCACTGCTTATTTTCAGGAATCTAGAGAGGCTGAAGATGAAGGATGATGGGGAACTTCAAGGAAGTCACTTTATTTCTGTTAGATACAGCATGCCTCATCGTCAAACTTCCGGGAGCTGAAACAACAGCTAGACTGCATTTTATTATTATTTTTTTGGAGGGGGGTGGTTGCTGGGTATTGATTCAGGTCCTTGTGCTTGCTCAGCTAAATCCCCAACTCCCTAGAATGCATTTTTAAGTAAGGACTTTATGGGGAAACCCAGCATTTGAATTTTAAATGCCTAGCCAGTCTGTCATCAAAACAAATGCCTGGATGTAATATTTGGCATGGCAGAAGTAGGTCTCCCACTAAGAAACAGACATAAGTACCTACTCTAACTCACTCTGACAGCTTGCGGAGGCAATTCCCTACATTTCTAATGTAATATGTATAAATACTGTGCTAAGCACAGTATCCCCTTGAATCTGGGCTGTTCTTGGAGACTTACTTGACTGAATGATTGACGTTTTGGGACTTTGAGGCCAGGTCATAAGAAGCCCTGGAGTTTTTATCTGAATGCCTTGAAACACTCGTTTGGGAGCCCTGGCTACTTGAAAGATGCTGTCATGCCACAGAAGGCACCACGTAACTGTCCCTGATGAGCCACCGGCTTGCCTCTGTCCTGGCAAAGACACAGGACACGTGAGTGGAGACATCTGGGACACTCTAGACCTGCTGGGTACTTCTGGGCGGCCCACTGAAACTCCTGACCACAAGGTCTTGAGATTTTATAAAATAGTTATTGTTTTAAGTCACTAATTTTATATATAGCAAGAAATAATTGAAATAAATATTAATGATTTTGCATGGCATAGCACTCAAGTATATTTAGTACATTGCGCTGTACTCAAATATAATGTAAGTAGAATCGCTTGTGTTTACCAAAGTATTATTTTATTGAAAAGTACATTTTCATCATGAGCTTTAATAGGAACTGATAGTACATGCCAGGTGCTGTGGCAAACACTCACCCACATACCACCCCTCCTTCCCCCGGGACTTCACCTCTGTTGTGCAGCAGTGTCACCCATGGGGCCTCCTGAACATCCCATTTTGCCACTGTGCCCATTCCGCTGATGGAAATCGAAGGACACCTAGAAAGGGATGGCTTTCAGGGACATTCTCAAAGATCTCTTTCTTTTGCTCTGAAGAAATTAGTACACTCTTCCTCTTCTAAACTGTGTAATTGAGAGATTACCATGATTATATTGAGAGGATCCCCACAGGCTTCTTGTGGGCAAAATAGTGCAATGATCACCTCTCCACACCTCTTCAGTGCTCCACTTGGGGCTCCTCATGCTGCTGTACCACTTGCTAATCTCACCGTGTCTTGCCCCAGAGCTCTGCAAGGTGTGAGTTTGGGATTCAAACCGGCAGCGCTGTATTCCCTTAGGCCTTTGCCTTTGGTGGCAGCGCTGTCTCCCCCACGGTGTACCAGGGGAAATTATTTTGGCCATATTTAGTTTTCTCTGCTCAAGTCCTACTGTGTGATCTGTACTGTATTTCTTTCTCTGTGAGTGCAGGGTTTCCGTACATTTACCTTCTCCTTCCAACTGTCGTGTATGAGATTTTGACTCTTCTATTTTTTAGAAAAGAAGGTTCTACACATTGTATGACCTGCTTACCTTACGGATTCTATATCAGCTCCTAAATATGGGTCACCAAAAGGTCTGTGGCATTTGTGGTTTTACAGAAATGATTAACATTTGAATGATTTGGTTCATATTATAAATAGCATGAAAATTGGCCCTTGGAAGCCTAGCCCCTTAAATGAGCAGATAGTGTAATTCTGTTCTTTTTCTGCCTTTAGCTCTTATCTCCACCCCTTAATTTATTTTTCTCTACTTCCCTGGAATTTTTTTCCTCTGAATGCCTGGTTCTTGTCTTTCTTCTCTGACTGCTTTTACTTAAATTTCCCTTATTAGTTAAACTCTACTGGTATAATATAAAACTCTTTTGGATTCAGTGGAAATTGTGTCTCTTTTGTTAATCGAGTAAGCTAGTTGTTAAATTCTTCTATTTGGGAGAAGAATTTCAAGTGCTTTCAGCTCTCTGAATGGATCAAGAATTATTCATTGGGGGAGTTCTCTTCCAGGATTAAGAAAAACAGCAAATAATAGTTAAGAACAGTTCCAAGTAGCCTCATTCTCATGGTATTGGGACCCTCTGGGGAACAACGGTGCGCTTTGAGGAGTATTTAGTTCTTGTGTGAACCACGGATGAAAGTGCCCGCTGTAAGCCGAAGTCCCTGCGGGATTCAGCCATGGTCAGAGCTTCTCGTGTGCCTTGATTAGGCCCACACATTTAATAGGGGAAGCAACTGCTTGCCTGGTGGTGTAACATTACTCATGGTCTGGCTTCTCAGAAAGATGTAGATACAGTCAATCCTAATGGATTTCATGGCTGGAGTTAGAGGAATTCTTTGAAAACAGGATAGAAAGCTGTAGCTTGTTTGTGCCTTGAGAGGGAAGGCTCTAGGAAGATTCCCCCAAGCCAGGCAAAGCCACAGCTGGTCCGCAGCTGGTCTGCAGCTGGTCTGTAGCTGGCCTGCGGCTGTTCTTTCTTTCCTTCCCGCCCTGGGAAGAGGTTCCCCCTGGATATCTGGGTATCTTCTGTGTGCTTCTCCCTGTTCACGCTCTCCTTCTCCTGGAGTTAGCTGGCCCTGTATGAGTGGAACCAACAGGTTCTCCTGCCCAGTGGTTTCTGTTCTCAGTTAATGGGGAGCCCTGGTGGGAAGGAAGAGAATAGGGCTGAGGTATGTATCTTTCAGCTCCCTTCCTGGGACTGTGTTCCTCTCCTGCAGGTTACAGGCCCTCCTGGTGATCCTCATCCAGTATCTCTTTTCTGGGTTCAGAAAATTCCCTCTCCTCTCAGGTATGGGTTTAGCTTTCACTAGCATGTTCCCACAGCCCCCTGTGGCTTGTGCACACCCTGCCCAAACCTCGGTAAACTCAGTTTTAATTGCACTCTCCTCAAATTAGAGTTTCCTGCCTTGACCCATCATTTCCTTCTTGGGTTCTTGACTATGCACCCTTTGACTCAGACTTTAGGATTCATTGGCTTGCGTGTCTTCAGATGTCCTTCCAAAGAAGCTGCTCCCTGCTGCCAGGGGTGACGTGTTTTAAGCCTTCTAGAGCTGCCTCACCTGCTGTGTTTTTAAAACAGTTTAAATATATATTTGGGGTTTATTTTTTCTTGGTGCTGGTACTGGGGGTTGAACCCTGGACTTCCTGTATGCCAAGCTGTGCTATATCACTGATCTGCACCCCCAGGCTCTTATTTCATTTTCTAACGGAGTATAGTTGTCTTCATCTTTGAGGAGAATTAGAAGCTACAAGCTATTCAGACGCGATCAGCACCTAACAAAGATGATTTTGCTGCTATAATCAACGTTCGAAGGTGCTGTGGAATGGAAGAGCTCTTGAAGGAAATATGGGCAACTAGCCCTGGAAATGTTTTGTGTTGGAAATTGACATTTTCTGCTTTATGATACTCTCCTTTTTCTCTTTCCATGCACTCTCTAGAGTGTTACGCCACCAGGATTAATCTGGGATCTTGGGAAGTAAGTTAGTTCTATTCTTTTGCCTTTCATTCCAGCCCTTTTTTTCACATCAGAGAAGACCCATCTTATTAGCTCAACTGAATGAAACGTTTTAAACTCTGTTCTAAGAACATTGCTTTGGGGTGGTTAGTCCTAGAACACAAAAAATTCACTGAATCAGGTGTAGTTCAACTGTTGTATTTTGAGCAACCAATACTGTTTAAGGGAATATGCTGTTCATTGTTTTTGGCCAATGACCATTTCAGGCTGCATAACATGCAATGGTACACATCACTTTCAGGAACCAGGCTGTGGATGCCTGGAGTTGTCAGCCCTGTTGTGAAGCTATTAGGGAGCCATGTGGTGAGTTGGCCACCTGGGCCAGGACCCTGACCTTGGACCTGACCTGTAGCCATCATCCAAACACATAAGGCTTGTGAGAAGTGAAAGAGCAAAAAACCAGATTAACGTAAGCATGTTGTGTGTTGCCCTGTGGGAAAAAAATTAATGATATCTAGATTTTAGGCTATAGTAGCCATATGTCTCCCTTTCCAGAGCACTTCTCAAGAAGAAAGTGCTTGCTTTTGAAATCAAACACTATGTTCTTATCACAAGAAGACATCAATCTGCTGATGGTGGTACTTCCCTCTCCCTCCCCGTAGGTCTGTCCAGAAAGCTACCAATTACAAGATCTCTGGAAGTACCAGAGTTTAGACCAAAAATTTTCCTAGGTGAAAACGAAAGCTTCTAGTATTTTCCTGTCTTCATGGTTTAGGAAATTATCGAGAAGGTCTTCTAGAAGATTAACCTGCACTCTGTTTTGCAATCTGCAAACTGACTGCTACTTGCTGGAGTTGGGGCCAGGGAAGAGGAAGAGGAAACAAAGGCACTTGGGAGTCAGGATTTGAACTTCATTTCTTCTGAATTCCAACACAACACCACATCAGTTTAGAGTTAGCTCAAACCGTCTGGTCCCCCTCAAAAAGACTGAGAGAATCCACTGACTGTAGGATTAGAAATGATTCCCCTGGGGCAGGAGAAGAGGGACATCTGACCAGCCCCATTTTAGAACCAATTACAGGTTTTCACTGACCTACCATTAGGTGAATTTTTATTTTTTTTAGATCTCAGGCTACCTTCACACTGAATCACTATCATATTATGTAAGTGATTAGGTAACTCACGTTGACTCAAGGTAGTAAAAATGCTTTATGACCAGGGCTATTTAAAGGTCATTTTAAATGGTAGATTGTGGAGATAATGCTCACAAGAACCTAGAGTAAAGTTGTTCCTATAAAGGAAAAAGACCATACCCCACTTTCTTTCATTTAAAATCTAGTGGCCAGATGAATGCTCATTACAAAAACTTGCCTATTTTTGTCTTCACAAGCAGCCAATCTGGATGTTGGACATATCCAGTGGGGTATAGTGATTGTGTGGTAGCGGTAGAGATTGGAATAGAATGTGGTTAGTAATGTTATTATTTCATCAATTACAGACTTGTGGCAGGTACTTATAGAACACAGATCTCCACAAATCACTGTTCTGAGAACTGTCTCTACTTATCTCAGGTGTTAGTCATTTGGGGTGACCCTTCTCCAAGCAATGCTGCTGCTTCTCCCAGTCTTCAAATGAAAGGCTGGCTGACTGTGTTACACAGAGCACCAAGTGTGCCAGAAACAGATGACGGGGGAGTATCATCAAACAACTCACTACTGTTTCTTTTTCTTATTGAACATGGCCTTTCAAGTTCAAAAAGAAAAGCTATCTTGTTGAATAAAAACTTGTGTGTGGAGATGTTGGTTTACATTTGCTTTGCCTAACTGAGGATCCTTAGAAAATCTCCCAAGTTCCTGGCATTGTATATAAAAATATTTTCCCTTCTTAAGGGACTGGGAGTAGTCCTAAGTGATGACCATTGTTCCTAAGCAAGGTAAGCCAAGGTCATTGTAACCTTTCTGCACGGTTGCCTAAGAGAGAAGGCAGAGCCCCTTCTGCTTGAAGCCCCTTTGTTTGGCTTCTTTTTTTGTATTTAAAGGGTTGGCTTTCACCATGGGAGAGATTGTAATTGGATTTCACCATGAAAAGAAGTAGTAATTAGATTTCTCCACAGCTCTGCCAGCTCTGTCCCTGGAAAAGCAAGGAAAGAGGCCCGAATATCCTCTACGTGAAGCCCAGCCAAGCCAGCAGACATTGGCCTGAAAGGCTCAGTGGAATGGGCCCTGCATGTGACAGCTACTCCCAGGCTGCATGTACCAACTCTAGCTTTGGCCTCTGAGACCAAGCGCGCCATCCTCCTGGTTGAGGGCGGGAAGCCTCGCATGCTATAGCTAACTATTGCTGGGACACTGCATGCGGTGGGAGCGAGGGAATTTCCTCCAAGTGGAACTTGACTCATCTCTATCTTTGTCCTGAAATTTCTACTTCCTGGAAAAGGAGAGGGTGTCTAAGCTCGGCACTAGACACCATTCTCTAGCTAGACGGAGTAGAGAACTTGTACATAAAAAGAGGATAGTTTTGGGACAGTCTGGTTCATTTGAGGCTCTTTTTTTGTAATTGGTTCTATTTCAATTTCTATAGTCCTTTTCTAGAAATGTAAATTAAAATGAGATTAGGTGAGAGTAGATTTTTGTATTTGATTTCTTTTCAGTTGTAGTTTTTTGAACACTAATTTATTAATGTAGAACAAAAATTTAAAAAGATAAATTTTATTTTCGAAGTTCTGCAGCTCACCTTGTCATGTAGACCGTAGTGTAACTAAGTGTACTTAGTGTAACTGGCTGTTTTTCTTTCTGTCCCTCTTCTCTTTCACCTCCCCTCTCTTTCCTTTCTCCTCAGCATTCACAGGCAGCACGAATACGGTGGCCTGTCCCTCTGCGAGGATTCCTCCTTTCTGGTGGCCATGGTGGCGGCTCATTGTGAAGTTCAGCGCTGCTAGTTTTGCTTCAGATCTTTCCAGATGGATTTCCTCGTGTTGCCTGGCTTCCTGGGTGCCGGACGCTGAGTTGTGTGTGGGCTCCTTTGTGGGCAGCCTCAGGACTCTCCAGTGTCCCTTCCCTTCCAGACCAAGGAGTCTGTGTCAGTGCTTTTGGCTTTCAAGGAAGATGCTGACTGATCTGTACCTCTCCTTTTGCCTAAAGTCAAACGACCCAAGGACGTGCCCTGTACCCTAGAAATGGGAAATGTTTGCCTTGACTGTTCTCTGGAGCCTGCACATCCACACTTCCAAATAAGGCCAGGCAGCTTCTGTCGAATCCGTGTATGTCAAAGGAAGCCAGTAGGCTGCTATTTTTAGTAATTATTGTAACTGAAAAATTTCCTTTCTGGGAATGGTCGTAAACAAAATGATTACTATAGGTACTACATAATCAGATTCAAACAGAACATTCTCCTTCCCCTGTCTTTACATGATAGTAAACGGCTTTGTTTGTTTGGTGCTGGGATCGAACTCAGGACCTTGTGCTTGTGAGGCAAGCACTCTAACCACTGAGCTAAATCCCCAGCCCCCAGTAAACGGCTTTGTTATCAGACAGCAAATCCCTTAGTCAGATCTTGGCTACCAAATGCATGCTGTTACCTGATCCAGAGTTAACACTAATGCTTTAGAGCTTTTAAAGTATTAATGAGTCTCTAGGGAGAGCTCTATGGCTGGCATTAAAGTCGTCTGAAGGGGAAACAAAGCTCTTCTATTTCGAGTTCCCTGCTGAGTCACTCCTGAGTCATCAGGTGTCTCTGCCCTGGGAGTGTAAACGACAGACTCAGATTCAGGAGTGCAGGCTCCTCCAGAGCCCTAGCGTCCATTGGTCCATCATCCTTCCCACTGGGCCTACCACCACGTGTGTCTCAGCTGTGGAGAGACATAGTTCATGCCTGCCAGGACTTGAGTCTAAACAGAATGCCACAGAGATGCTGAAATGCACGCTCACCCCGAACCAAGCAGAGCATGTGTCTTTCGTGGTCAGGGAAGGGGCTTTTAGTGGGGGTTGCTTGGCATTTACATCTCTTGTTCCCTATTCTCAGTCTCAGAGGACCTGTCTGTTGGTTTGTCAAATAGGCCATGATCCTTCCTGCTGCTGCTCTTTTTGCAAAAATGTTCATACTCAAAGATTTCTCTTGCTAGCACCCACAACACCTCTCAATTCCCTACCTCCAGAGTCAACCTCTGTTCAGTCTTCAGATCAGAGAAAGCCACGACTGACCTTGAGTGTCGGTCGGGTTTCTTACAGTCCCTCTGAAAGAATAGGTGCTTGGTCCTCATAATACTGATTCTAGCATGTACTTAAAACAGCATGTGTTTGACTGTAATGTGAATATTTTCATCCCTCGTCCGCCCTCCTAGTCATGCTACTTGGGACTTGTTGTATACCCCAGTGCTTCTAAAGTCTCACCTGTTAAAGGCCACTGTGTGGATTACTTCGTTTTGAGCAAAAAGTACCATTCAGGAAAACAATCTGAAATGATCTCAAGCAATGCTCGTTTTTGTTCTTCACAAGGTCACCTTGACAGACTGGACAATCAAAGAGGTAAAGATATTTAAAGCAGATTGAGTCATTATTCTCAAGTATGACTTCATTATCCAAGTGTTGAAATCACACAGTCTTAGAAAAACCACACGTTAGAGATTCGAGTGGCTTTCCAATAAGCCCTTTGAAGAGCGCTGCAGAAAGCAGTGTCATAAGTAATTAAAATGTGGAGAGCACTGCCTCAGTATGAGGACTAATGTGGCCTCAGCATATTTTTTAAAGGTGTGTTAGAAATAACTTGAGAAAGATTAGCAATGTGCCCAGGATTAGATAATTACAGAGCGGACCCGGCATACACAGACACTGATGCTGAAGATGCGTATGAAGGGTTTCGAAAACTTGCTTCATGAAATGTGAGAGTGCAGTCACTTTTAGGAGTGTAAAATATTGAAAAAAATGAGATTTTCAATATGTATGTGTGACAGTAGATTACGTATCCTAAGTATACATTACGATGCCTTATCCATTTGTACACATAGGTTGGCAAAACCTTTTCATTAGAACAATGAAGATGGCTTTGCATTCAAGGTCACCTTATGATCGGTCACATGCGGTTTTCATGACTGTGGTGATCTGATTAATGACCATCTTCCTAAGGACAGTGAGTGTCACAGGAACACAGCAGCTCCCTAGCCTGACTTCCTGTCTCTTCTGCAGCATTTCACAGGATGTGCAACGCTGGATATGTGCATTGTTTGAGACATCAGATAGCTACTTATTTACAGAATTGCATGATCTAGAAAACTCTGGAGAAACCAAAGCAGAAAGCATTTTGATGAGAGGTAAGATGTTTTAGTGTCTTTAGCCCTAGTGTTAATCAAGATAGGAAGAATCTTCATCCCTCTTCAAAAATGTATAAATCTTTTTTTTCCTCTTTGTAGAATAAATGGTACACATTTATGCTAAGATATCTCTGGGGTCACTATTACAGTTTACTCACTAGGTTCAAAAGAGCCATTTCTATGGGAGTAAGACCTACCACGAGAAGACCTGTACAACTATTACTTCCTGAGCATTCACACCCAGCATGTCGTTGATCCCATCGTGATCCTAGGAATTACTATTATCTCCATTTCACAAGTGGGCAAACTGAGGCCCTTGAGCTTAGCAGCCAGCCTGCACCTCTCACTCAACTCCCATGACAGTTTTATGACTATTGTTACCTCCATTTTACAGATGGGAAGACAGAGGCAGAGTAGGTAAGATTAAGAACAACTAGAAGACAAGGGGCCCAGGCTAGTGCAACGAAGATGGAGCAAGGAGGGCTTAGGACATGGCAGACTGCGGGCTGTTACTGATGTGTTATTAAATGAGAGCATTTCTCACTTAGTCCCTCCCTGCTTTCCGGCCGTTTTTCCCAGTAGACTGGCCACTGTTTCAGTAGTTTTCTTGCTCATTTTCTTAATTCCTATTCACTGAATCTTTAAAGGAAACATTTAGCTACTGCAACTAGTGTACATAAGTTGGTTGCATAATAGGAAGGAGACAAGCCAGGACTGGAGACTTCATTTCTAAAGAAGGATTTTAAAGCCGACTAAGAGCTATTTCACAGAGCGGGTCCAGACGCCCGGTCGCCCGGTCTCTCCACGCCTTTTCATCACTATGACGACAGGCTGCTCCTGCTCCATGGCCAGGAAAAGCAGCTGACATCTCAATGCTAGGACAGAGGGGAGAGCTTTACCAAAAACAAAAAACACAAACAACTCCCTTCCTTTGAATTTTTGCGAGAGAGGCAAAAATATCCCCTAGTGGAAGTCAAAACCCCTATTCTTGCCTTCAGAAAAGATCTGAAAGGGAAAATGTTGGGGGCCTTCTCCCCTGTCCAAGTAGGCCAATAAAGCAGGAGCCACCACCGAGAGGCCTGTTTCCTTGGGGCCTCATGCAGGCTGGCAGAAAGCTCCCTGGTTTCATTTGACTTGGCTGTTAGGAAGCTGCTAATTGAAGGGGCAATAAAGGATCAGGGTAACAAATACCTCCTGTGGAGGACCTCAAGGGAATCCAGGAGGGCCAGATGTATTTTTATATTCCTTTGGATTGAAAAGACAACTCCAAGAATATTTCTTTCCTGATCTCCCATTTTACTACCAGAAACATCATTCCAACTGCATAAGGTATCTCACTGATATACGAGGTTTCTTTATGAGCAACCAACAAAATTTCCTGTGTGTCAAATATTCTGCCAGGCACTATGCTTGGTACTTAAAGTATATCTCACTTGATTCTTACAATAACCCCATCGGAGGGTATTGTGATGCCCGTTCTGCTTGTTCTGCTTTACAGGTGGGTAAACTGAGTCCTGGAGGTGTGAAGTGACTGCCCAGGCTTGTACACCTCCTAGAGGCAGGGTCAGACTCCAGTCAGGGGTGCTGACCCTGAAGCCCTCATGCTGTCCACTCTGCCGCGCTGGCTCAGAGGCCTCAACCTGGTGTTGCCATTTGTAGTAGAGCAACATGTGTGAGTTTTGGTAGGGACATAGAGCTGGGCCAATACTTCCATATTAGCTGTGATTGATTGCCTTTTTACTAGGTCCCAGGCACAGCTGTGGTTTCCGCTCACTTCTCACATAAAATGTCTGCAGTTGTCTACTCATTTTAAGATGCCTATTCTATAAACGAGGGAACCGAAGCACAGAGAGTTTAAGTCATTTGCCCGAAGGACTAGAGCTATTTCACGGTAAAGTACAGGTCCACGTAGAAACCAGATCTATATGGTCACATACAGATCAGAGCCCATGGCCTTACTCATTTTACTGACCAGCTCCATAGCTTTGGAGCAATCAGCCCAGCCCAGAATATTCCCAGAATTCTGGCCATCTTTCAATGCCCAAGACAAAGCCAGGCCAGCCTTCACCAGAAGACACCCTGCAAGACAAGTCAGAGCCAGGCCCGGGTCCTGCGGGCCATCTGCCTCTCAGGCAGTCAGTCCTCCTGGATTTAGGGGGTCTCAGAGTGATATATGAGAGTAAAGGACACTCCAAGACTCTTAACAAGTTATGTTCTTCTTGACAAATGAATGTACCCAACATGTATTGGGCATTGTGCAGAACTTAACTAAAATAGCAATATTCATGTAAAGTCAACTGAATAAAAATAATAGGCAAGACGAAATGATTTCTCTTATCACTCTGTACTATTTTTCCTTAGTTGACTTGTGAAAATGCGCTATAAGAAATTATTGGGGATTAAATCCTAAGGGACAAGGAAAAGAATCCCCAGTGTTGATTGCTCTGTGAGTCCCTGAAAGAACAAGGAAAGATCCATGAGTAACACATATGTCATTTCCAACCTGTGGAAGACAGAATTAGCTGATTGGATGATAAGCAGATGAAATAGACCTCTTAGCTTTGCTAGATTTTGATGCATGATCAGACACATAAACTTCTGTCTGTCCCAAGAAGGGTGTCTTTCCAAAAAACAGAGTCAGTGTTAACCATCGTTAAAACCATCAAGATTTGACAGAGTGAGCTGTGAATGGAAAAAGCTGGTATTCATGAGAACAGAGAGAAATGTTTTTAAACCGATTTTGCTGAGCTGGACTGAATGAACATCTCTATTCAGGGTGCTGAGGCCCTGGGCCAGAGGAGAGCACAGAGGCAAGGGCAAGGTGACACCGTTCACCTCTCTGCAGATGAAGGCAGTGCCAGCGTGCCGCTCCTCCTGCTTTGCCCCGTGGTGTGCACTGTCAGCAGTATTGATCTGCAGTGGGAAGCAGGGTTTAGTACCTGGAGGGATGAGTGAGCATTACTGCCATGTGGTAAGAGAGAGAGTGGAAATGATAGCAGTACCTTTATCTAACAAGAGCGACACAATTTCCTCAGCTCCTTAATTCCTCCCCCCTTTTGCTTTTCTGTGTAAGACATCATCAGAAATTAGGGAAATTTTGTGTCTGGGGTGGGCATCTTAACAAATGACATAGGGGGTAAAACCCAATTATTTATAAGGCTATAAAAGAGAATGATGGAAGAGATCACTGAAAATAACTTAGAAATAGCAAATAGTCTAGTATTTGAGGGATTTTCCTACCTCTTAGAAAAGCAAAATACTCCATTCATATGTTGCTTTTAGGTACAAAGTGGACTTAATGATGGCAATGAAAAACTTCAGATAATTTAAATAAGGAAAACACAAATTATTTGATTTGAAGGTTTTTAAAACTACATTCCTTATGGTTTAATCATGCATTTAGTAGAGTATTTCTATAAAACCCATTTTAACATTCAGGCTTCCCCAAGATCTGAATGCTACTCGGGCTAACAACAGTTCTACATTTCTGTTCTTGATCTTTACTAAAACTATCATTTACTAATATTTGCTATTTAACCTTGGAGGAGAAAAATAGAAACATGAATACAAATAGGAAAATCTCCTATTAAGTAGCTTTTCTGTAAATCATGGAAGATGATTTTCCTTTTGTTTTTCTTTTTAGGCAAAAATATTAAACAGCTTTATCAGATGATGCAAATCAGTTTAACACATGCAATTACACAATATAGTACATTTATTCCAATTTTTACCTTCAGGTAGGTGGCTGGACCCAGAGCCTCGGTAGAAAATTGAAGTTGGATCTCCTCTTTGCACGCAGCCAGGAAATAGAAGTTTGACAAATGCCCAAGAGAAACTCTCTTAAATCCCTTCCCTCGCTAGCTTGGCTTCTTTGCCAGAAGCAGTCAAGCCCACTAGAGCTGAAATTCTGCTGCCCTGTCAACTAGTCAGGGTCTGAAGTGCAGACCAGACTTTGGAGGCTGGCACCGGCCAGCCTTTCAGACTATCACCGTTTTTGCTGCAGATTCCTGGCTCTCTCTAGCAGGGCGGCCTCTCCCCCAGAGGGCACCGTGAGCTCTGCCTGCAGGGAAGGGAGATCTAATTCTGTGGTGTGCAGGGAGTTAACGGCCCTCCCCTCACACTGTTCTCGCAGGCTCAGAGCTTGGCCAAAATACAAGCAGTGGGCTCTTTATACAACTTTTCTTTTTCAAACAACTCTGAGAGATTTTATAAGCAGGATTCCTCTGAGGGGGGATTTTTATTTTAAGACTTTGAAAAGAAACTTCATGCTGTTGTTGTTTCTTCCTGAAGGCAACCGGGGAGTAGAGGTTAAAGCAGAGAAGGATAATTTCAGCAGATGCATGTTATGTTGCTCGATTGGAAATTGTTCTCACAAATACAGCCAGGATTCTACAGCAGCGTGCTTCAGCTGCTTGGACATTTCTATGAGGGAGCTTTGGAAATGCGGTTTTGTATAGACCACTCGTCTGCTGACTCACGGAAGCTGCAGTTCTTAGACTGCTCTCCTCTCGACACAGCTTCCCGCCATAGCGCAGGCCCTGAGGTTGGGTCCCTAACAACAGACTGGAGGCATGTGCTTATTTTTGCCGTGGCATTCTGATCATTCAGGTCCTCCCTTCTGCCTTTGTCACACATTTATGATCTGTCCGACACTATGCCGGCAGCTTCTTATACATCAGCTGATCCTTCCCAGTCTATCAGAGGTAAGTTTCACGGCGCTCCCAGCTGAGGCTCAGTGTAGCATCCTGGCTAAGTCTGTAGGACTTCAGACCCAGCAGGCTGGATTTGCATCTTGGCTTTCCCACTTCTGAATTGGATGACTGGAGGCAAGTTTTATAATCGAAGCTTCCATGTTCTTATCTATAAGATAGGGCTTCAAATATGGAAATGATGACAGTGTTTATCTCAGGCAGCTCTGATTGTTAAGTAATTTAAAACAAGAAACTGCACAGAACGCCCTCAGCTACCCAATAGGCACTCAATTAATGTTATTAGCCACTGTGGTTTGTATAAAAGAAAATCAAAGCTTGCTAAGGCCGAGCAGTTTTTCCAGTCTCCAACTATAACTAGTAGGGTGGGATTCAAAGCCCGGATGGGCACACTTGTATGTCACTCAACCGTAACACCTCTTTCTGAGCAAGCTGTTGAGTCCCTCGAAGGTACAGGCTGTGCACCCTTTCTGTTCTCCAGATACCCAGCCTGAGTGCTTTGCCTGCTGTAAAAGCTCCACTAACTTTGGGTCAACAGAGGAATTAGTGTAGTTTAGATTTTCCAAATGTATGCCAAAGTCTAGCAAAAGCAAAAGAGACTAGTAAAAACAAAACAGGATAGAGTAAGATAAAGCAAAAATTAACCCAAACCTGGGCTATCATTTTAGGTAAATATGCCCTCTGGCAAATCTCTCAAAGCACCTTAGAAACATTTGCCTTATTTATTTTCAGAACTCTGCAAGAGAAAGGTAACAAGAATTATCTCTATTTTGCAGTTGGGGAAATTTGGGAGCAGAGGAAACTGGGCAATTTGCCTAGGAACCAAAAAACAAGTCGCAGTGCAGCTGGGAACAATCTCAGCATGGAAGAGCAGGATTACTTACTCTAAAATGCCTTTCCAGGGACAGGATGAAAGGGTGTGACGTCCCTGTGG
This sequence comes from Hystrix cristata, assembly GCA_004026905.1. Lineage (NCBI taxonomy): Eukaryota > Metazoa > Chordata > Mammalia > Rodentia > Hystricidae > Hystrix > Hystrix cristata. The sequence continues at coordinate 64,793 of PVJO010007707.1, forward strand.
CTCTGACAATGAGATGTTTTTCCTTAGTCAAGGTCCACTGTGTGAGCAGTCTCCTTGGAGGAAGGATGAAGGGGCGGGCCATGTCTGTCCTATTTCTCCCTGGTCTTAGAAGTGTGGAAGACACAGGCACCATTTCTCCCACAGTCTCCTAAGGGGTCTCCAGGAGGTGAGAACATTGCAGGGTAGGTAGGGAAAACATTTTCATTGAAGTTGGCTAAAAGATCTTCTCAGGGAGTCAAAATATTAACTTCTGATTTCAACTAACATTTCCCATTTATTGATGATGGCTTTATGAGGTTGGATTCAGATGATAACACGAATTCAACGAAAATGTTGAGTTTTAGCTAGAGAACTATGAAAAAAATATTAGACCAACGAAAATATTTTTTTAATACTGAAATCGACATATTTCTGTGAAATGATCAAAATAAAATTTCTTATAGATATCTATTTTAACATAAAAATAATTTGGTAAAAGCAAATTAGATTCATATCATACTTGTGCATATGTATGTAAGGATTTATATGTACAAAGCAAAACCTGAGAATTTTTACTTTCAGCTCTACAGGATGTTTTCTTAATCTGTAAAATGGTTACAAAGATCCACTGTATTACTTATAACTAGACAAGAGAGAAAAGTGAGTAATACAAAATGAAGTGTTTTGAACTCACAGTGTCTTATAGTATGGCTTTATTTTGGGAATGTTCATCGGCAGGAATCCAAATTTTTATTGTTTCTGAACCTGTGATTTCTAAAATAGTTTACAGCTCATGAATCTGAGAACAATAAACCTAAAACAATAGCTGCCTCCCAGATGGAGCTGTAGATCAGATTTAGGAAATTTATATAATTGTTAAGTGTGATGGGAGAATTTTGATGAAGAATTTGCTCTAATCCTGGCTATGAACTCATCCACATAACATCAGCGTCGCTCAGAGTATTCTAAGCCTGCGCGTTCTTTTTAACCTTTTAATGTTAAGGTTCCCTTTGAGAATTTAATGAAAGCCGTGAGTGAGCATCTGAAGCCCATCCGTGGAATAGCCCCTGACTCCTGCCTGCGCTCAGGGCTTCTGTGCAGCGAAGAATCCCTAAATCAGGGAGGAACCAGAGGACACACTGTGGATTCTGTGTCCATGGAGACGATCAACTGTGGATCAAGAATATTTGGAAAAAAAAATCATAATGGTACTTAACGCATACTGACTGTTCTTGTCATTGTTCCTTAAACAATATAGTATGACAACTATTTATCTGGCATTTACATTGTATCATGTATTGTAATAATCTGGGGGTGGTTTAAAGGTATATGTGTGAAGGTTACATGCAGCAGTGCACCACGATACAGGAGAGACTTGAGCTACCTCTGGGGTCCTGCACGGACTCCCTTGTGGATACAGAGGGACAACTGCCACCAGTCTTCATGCATGGAGCCTCTTTGTTACAGCTAGCGCAAGTCTTTGCATGATAGGAGAGAAATAGCACAGCTCTCACGTGACAGGAATCTCAGAGACAAGATGCCCTAGGTAGGAAGTGAGTTGGGTGAAGACATCTGCAGACGAAACAGAATGTCTCTAACAATATTGGGGTGTAACAAGAGTCTTACTTGGCCTGTAAGACTTTTTCTTGCTTACCCAACATAGTACTTTGCTAGGACTCCTGCAACAGAATACCACAAACTGGGTAGTTTAAACTAGAGCTCTGGAGCCGGAACTCCAAGGCTCGGTTTCTCTGAGGTTCCTCTTGCTCCTGGCAGATGGCTGCCTTCTCACTGTGTCCCTGCATGGTCTTTTCCCCGTGTGTATGACTTTGGCGTCTTCATTGAATTAGGTTTCAACCTTATGATCTTGTTTAATCTTAATTTTCTCTTTAAAGACCTTGTCTCCAAAGTGTCACACTGGGGATTTTTATTTATTTATTTTTTTTATGTTTTAACCAAGAGCATGTATTGGTACAATGTACATATAATGGTTACATTCATCACATTTATTTTGTACCTGTACATGGTGTATCTTGGTTCTCCACTCTCTTCACATTGGGGATTAAAGATTCAAAGTATGAATTTTCATGGGGAAAACCAACTCAGACCATTATATCTCATTGTGTCTTTAAACCTTTGATAATTTATTTTCTGAGGGTCCGGTTTGGAGGCCAACACTCAGGGCTGCATTTTGGTTTAGGTACCAACCTGCGCATGTGCAGTGTCTTCCAACTGCCAGCACTACCCTCGTAACCTGCCACTGAACCATTTTAGGCTTCTCAGCTCAGTCTTGGCTATCAAACCCCTATATCAATTTCTAACAGTGGGATTTTGTGAAAGTTTGCTATAGCCTTCCTGTCACAGCCAGGTCCTTCTGTGGGACCAATCATACTCTTTATTAAGTCTTAGGCAGAAGCTTATCACACAGGAGGCAATAAACAAGTAAGAGTATCAAAATGCGCACAATTATATTTGTTAAATATAATTGGCTAATGCAATTAACCACTTTCCCTACTAATGTCCTTCAAAGCAAAAGAAATAAAAAACAAAAGGGTGAAGACAGGGTTAGATGCATTTTAGATGTCAGATTAAGCCTTTTGTACATCTGGTAAAGAGAGCTCTGGAAGCTTTCCCATTCGTGGTTAGGAAGTGTGGCAAGTATCAGCATGTTATGCTGCAATAACAGAGAACCCTAAAATATCGAACTTACTACAATACAGGTTTTCACTGTTGTTACTTTGTTTTACTCATTCTACCTGTTTATTACAGATCTGCTGCAATTTTGTTACATGTCTTTATTCTGGGATCCAGGCTGATGGAGCAGTTTCCTTGACAGAAGAAAAAGAGATAAGGAAAATTATGTTTGGTCCTTAAAGCTTTCTGGGTGTGATATACATCACTTCTACCTGCATTTTATCAATGAAAGCAAGTCATAGGAAAACTGATTTCAATGAAGTGAGGAAGTGTGTTCCTGCTACCCAGTGCAGGAACCCATAGGCAAGAGAACCAGAAAATATCAGGAATAGGAGTATAGAAGACCCTTTTGAAAAGTATTAGGAAAAAGGAAGAAAAGAATATGAAAAGGCAGAAGTAAAATTTTACAAAGGAGGAGAGAGAAGAAAAAACAGGAAGAGGAGAGAGGAAAGTAAGGAAAAAATAAAAGGCAGCTCTATAACAATACAAATAGAAAATTGAGGGAAATGTGGCAATAGAAATATAAGGGGTTAATATCTAAAACACGTAAGGAACTCAGACAACTCAACAGGAATACAAAATGATTCAAATAAAAAATAGTCAAAAGATTTCGATAAACATTTCTCCAAAGAAGCCTGCGTATGAACAACAGGTTGTAAAAAAATGATGCTCAGCATCACTAATCGTTAGAGAAATGCAAATCAAAACCACAAAGAGAGCTCACCCCAGGTAGGATGGACATTATAATAAGGCAAAAGCTAACACATGCTGGGGAGGATATAGAGAAAGGGAAACACATTGTTGGTAGGAATGTAAATTAATACAGCCATTCTGGAAAACAGTAAGGAAGTTCCTCAAAATATTAAAAATAGAACTACTATATGATCCAGCAATCCCACTACTGGGCATATCTCCAAAGGACTTGAAATCAGCAGGTTGAAAAGTCATCTGCACTCCTGCGTTTATTGCAGCACTATGCACAATAGCTAAAACATAGAATCAGCCTAAATATCCATTGTATTAGCTCTTCTGTCACTGGTATTGTCACTAGGGTCTTCTGTCCATTGTATCAGCATCTTCTGTACCTGACACTTAGAACTTGGTGCAGAAGTCTAATTTAGCCCACAGTTTCAGTTGAGATTTAGACCTTGGTCAGCTGGTTCCAAGGCTGAAACATGGTGTGGCAGAGCAAAGCTACTTAGTCCATGGCAACTGGGAAGCAGAGCAGGGGACCGGCACCAGAGAAGGGGCCAGGGACCGGTTATAGTACCCAAAGCCACGCCATCTAGACACCCCAGAAGTTGCTCCACCAGGCCCCGGGCAGCTTCCAGTCCAATCAAGCAGACACAACCAAGTTTAACTGTCACATTCATCAATGGGTGAATAGACAGAGGAAATGTAATACAGACACACACACACACACACACACACACACACACACACGAATTCTTTACAGCTCCCCCCATCAAAAAAAAGACCTCCAAAAAACCAGTGGAATTGTGCCATCTGCTACAACATAGATGAATCTAGAGGACACTGTTAAGTGAAACAAGCCAAACATGGAAAGACAAATACCACATGGTCTCACTCACATGTAGAATATAAAAAACGATCTCATAAAAGTAGGATGTGTAGTGGTGATTTCACAAGGCTGAAGTAGTTGAGGTGAGCAAGAAATGTTTGTGGAAGGGTACATAATTACACTGAGATAAGAGGAATGAATTTCAAGGTACAGCAAGGTTGTTACTGTTGATAAGGGTATATTGTATTCTTAAAAAATATAAAGATAGCGGCTATATGTGTTCTCACTACAAAAATGATGATGATGGGTGTCAAAGAGTAATTAATCAACTAGATTCAGCCTTTCCCTAACACACACATACAGTTATGCACACAGTGACATTCAGGTCGGAGATGGACTGCACGTACAATGGTTGTCCCAAAGATCATGTTACTTAGTGCTGTTGTGCTATGTGAGTGAGTCTATGTCCCCCTCTCTTGGCACAATGATGACATCACAAGACACATATCTGAGACTACGTCCACCTCATTGAGAAATGTATTACTGTATTTTAAACGTCATGTTATGCACAATAAAAAATGTATGAGGTTATTTGTCAATTAAAAATTTAAAGATAAGTGAAGGGGTTAGATTAGCTTAGAGCAATACCAATCCTGTGAATCCATAGAGTGAATTTGTTTGTTTGATTATTTATTTATTTTAGCAGTGGCCAACTTTATTCAAGAAAGCAAAAGTGAAGAGTGGAGGGAAAACCGGTTCTGCAGAGTGTGGTTGAGCTGAGTGAAGAGGAAAACGCAAGATAAAAGAGCAGCATGTAGAGAGCAGGGCGGGCTATACGAGGAAGAGCCATGACAACCCGGATCTGTGGCATTTTAAGAGGTGTGCTTCAGTTTCCTATGGCTGTCATAACACATTGCCACAAACTGAGGAGCTTAAAACCACAGAGATTTATTCTCTTGAAGCTCTGAAGGCTTGAAGTCCGAAATAAAGTGTCAGCAGAACACACTCTTTCCAGATGCTTCTGGGAAGAGTAATTTGTCTCCCTGGCTTCCGGTGGGTCCCAGAAGCCCTTCGTGTGCCTTGGTTTGCAGCTGCATCCAGAAAACAGACTTCCGTCTTCCGTGGCCGTCCTTCCTGTGTGGCTTGTCTTGATCTCCGTGTGTGCTCTTTTCTCGTAAGGACACCCGCCACTAGATTTTGACCCCACGTAATCTAGTCTGACTTCAATTTAACAAGATTATACCTGCAAGGACCCGTTTTCAAATAAGTCACATTCGCGAGCACCACAGGTTGAAACTTGAGCACATCTTTCTGGAGGCCGCAATTCAATGACATTCCCCTCTCTGGCCACCCAAATTCATTTCTTCCCCAGATGCACAACACATTCTTGTTATCTCGGTATTCTTAACTGATTCCAGATGTCTTAATTCAGCATCTTGTCTAAGTCCCAAATCTCATCTAAATATTATTGACTCAAAAAGTTCCAGATAACATCATACAAATCATTTAAATTAGATATGTGGAAGATTTATCCTGGGGACTTCCTGTCCAGCTGTGAAACCAGAAAACAAATGATCTGCTCCTAAAATACAAAGGCATCGGTGAAGTAGTTTCTTCTGAAAGGGAGAAAATGGAAGGAATAAAGGGTCACTTGTTCCAAGCAAATTCGAACCCAGTACAGCCGATTCTATTCCATTCCAGCCTGAAAATTCTCCTTTGTGCTGCCCAAATGTAATCTTTCTGGTCTGTGGTTCGGCCCTCAGGACCTGCAGACGTCCCCTTAGCCTTTGAACTATATTTGCAGTTCATTTGTATGATACTGTGTTACTTTGCTAGAGCTGCCTTAACAAAATACCACAGACTGGGTGGTTTTAAATAGCAGAAATTTATTTATGTCTTTTAATTCTAGAGGCTCTGAGATCCAGGTGGTGGGAGAGTTAATTTCCCCTAAAGCCTGTCACCTTGGCTTGCAGGTGACTGACCCATCTCAGGTCTGCACATGAGCTGTGTTCTGGGTGTCTCTGTCCCAATCTCCCCCTCCTCCCAGGTCACCAGCCATGCTGGATTAGGGCACACCAACAGAATGTCATGCTGCCTCAGTTCCTCTAAAGGCCCTGTCTCCAAATACAGTCATATTCTGAGAAACTCAACAGACGGATTTTGGAGGGACACACACCCAGCCCATGGCAACAGTCACTTCTCCCTTCTCTCAGAGGGCACCACGTGGTTGTAGCCAGAAAGAATTTTGGAAGTCTGAAAGCTCAGGCTGCCAGCCTTTCTGCTGATGTAATATTCACAGGGGCCTGCTGCTCTCGGGGGCTCTGTATGGGAGCCAAGCCTGCTGACAAGAAGATCCCACACAGCACTGCCTGAATGGACCCATCTGTGTTCCTGCTTCTGCAAAGGAGACTGATTGGATGCCTTTGTCCGCTCACAAGCCTCATCTCTACAGCAGGACCCTGCCCCGTCACAGCCCCGTCTCTCTGAACAGGACTCTTGTGGTTTGCTCTCTGGGAATTCTCAAAACCCAGTGCTCTGTTCCTTGTTGCTTAATAGTTCTTGCTCCATTTATGTATTTCCTCTGGTATTTTACTATAAACAGCTAAGAAAAATCAGGCCACACCTTCAACACTTTGTTTGGAAGTCTCAAGAGAAAAAAAAAAAAAAAAAAGGAACCCTCAGCCAAACACCGAGGTTTATCACTTAAATGTTCTGCTTTCATCCAATAGCAGATCATAGTTCAGCCAAGTCCCTGACACTGTTTAACAAGGTTTAGCCTTCCTCTGAGGTTGAAGAACATGTTATCTCTTTCTTCTAGTCTTCTTCAGGAACGCCTTTAATATTTATATTCTACCAGCATCTGAGCCTGATAACATATATATTCCTGAAGACAACCGTGGCGCTCCTCCCTTCTTTCTGAGACCTTACCAGAACTTCCTTTAATGTCCGTATTTCTACCGACAATCTCTTCAAAGCAACCTTTTTTCCCCTTTTCATCAGGAGTTTAAACTTTTCCCCAACCATTACCATCACCCCATTCTAAAGCTGCTTTGACATTTTTCAGAATTTGTTATAGTAGTGTATACCCACACTCAGAGCCAAAATCTGTTTTGGTTTCCAAGGACTGCCAGAACAGCTTCCACAAACTAGATGGCTTAAAAAAAGAAGAAATTTTTTTTTCCACATTCTGGAGACTAAAAGTCAAAAGCCAAGGTGAAGGAAAGGCCACGTCCCCCCCCACTCCCGGAACTCTAGGGAAGAATCTTTCATCACTCCTAATTTTTCATCTTTCCTAAGTTCCTGTGGTTTTTTTTTTGGGGGTGCTGGGGATCAAACTCAGGGCCTTGTGCTTGCTAGGCAAGCACTCTGCCACTGAGCTAAATCCTCAGCCCCCTTCCTAACTTCTGATGGCTCCCAGCAGTCTTTGACATTCGTTGGCTTACAGCAGAATCACACCAACCTCTACTTCTGTCTTCTCATAGCATTTGCCCCTTCACATAGCACATTCTCTTCGTTTCTTATAAGGACATCAGCCATTGGATTCAAGGCCCACCCCAATCCAGTATGACCTTATGACTACGTTACAAAGGCTATTTCCAAACAAGGCCACATTCACAGGTGCCAGGGGCTGAGATTTTAACACACCTGCGGAGGGACACAATTTAACTCACGGTGGGTGAGTTGCAGATTTAACACTAAAATTCTGGTTGACCAAGGGAATGAGGGAAATACGATTAGTGGTAGAATTTGTAACGTCTCATAACGTAAACAAATTTCAGGAAAAACATATAAAGATATTACATAAAGCAGCAGATAGTGACCTTATACATCCCTACAGTAGTAAGTTTAGTTTTGTTCTTTCCTACACCATCCCAGGCAGAGAGGCAATGAAGTAAGTCTAAAGTCCAGTTCAGTAAAAGAAATTCTGGGAATGGTGATAGTTTGGTTTTTATTCTTCCATGCTGACATCAGCAAAACCCCAGATGTGATTTTTATGTGCAGTTAGATTCTGACCTCTGTCCTCTGGCTTTGGCTTGCCTCTAGTTTTGTACACTACTGCAGAGAGCTGGACTGATCTGAAGATGAGTGGGATGGCCCACCAGGAAGAGCCAAAGACCTCTTGGGAAAGACTCACTGGAAGTGAGCAGGAAGCGAGGCAGACAAATGAGTGCAGTAGGAGTCGCTGGATGGTGGAATCATTTATTTCTCTTAGATTTGACCCCAGTCCAGCCGCCAATGGACTCGATGTAAAAGGGGAACTGGTTTAAACAGAACAAACAATTTTTATTGAATCTCTTGAAAACACCGGGGTTTCTGCAGCCCTGCTTTTGCACCTGTGTGACGCAGGGTAACAAAAGGTACAGCAGGCTTTGCCGTATGGAGGATTCCTGAGGACACAGAGCCACTTTGCTCCTCAGCCATGCTCTGTGCATAGGCAAAGTCCACCACGGGGACAGGGACACTCCAGAGGCAGTGGTAGAGGTGTGGCTGGCAGAGCAGAGCTCAGTGGGGGCAGAGTGCCTGGTGAGGTTGGCGGCATTGAATAGTGGCAATGGTGCCCATGAGAGGTGGTGGGTCTGGCAGACACAGTGGAGCTCGTCAGGAGAGGCGATGCCTGGTGAGAGGTGAGCGGACTGTGGGCCAGAGAGTACAGCTGACCTCATGGCCCTCCCAGGCAGAGGCTGTCCCCACAGGACCACAGAGAGAGACATGGGATGGGTGACATCATGGGATAACAGGGACTCTGTGGCCGCATGAGATATCCCTGAGGTTGTGCAGAAAATAATGACAGAGTGTGTCTTTGAGGCGGAGGGCTGAGCTTTACAGAAATCAAGTTGAAAACCAAACAGGTAAAATAGGACCTCTTAACACCCATTTTTTCCTGGTGGAATTACTTAAGATTGCTCTCAGTTTAATCAGTGTCCACAGCTGCTTACGTGGTGGATCTATCTTCCTGAAGTCCCTCATCACAATAGCAAGAAATCTTGGGATTTTTTGTTTGGGTTTTTGGTCCTCTGAGAAGTTTTAGTTACTGTTGAAAGATCCCAAAAGGACCCAGCCTGGTGGTGTTTGGCCATCCATGTGGACCATCGAGGTGCAAGGCTCACGCATCTGAGTTACAACGAGGGACATATTTCAGGACATTCGGGACTGGAATCCAGTGTTCTTGTCTCCACAGTCCTTCTTGACTGCTTCCCTATCTGAGCATCAAAGGACATCAGAAATGGCCGAAGGGACCTTGCTAATCACTGACGCCACTGAACACTACCAGGAGTAAGTTCCACCTCACTAGGTAAATTATTCCGGCCAACTTCTCTGGGGATGGAATGTATGCTCGAAATCACTGTCCCCCAGAGGAAGCAGAGTGACAACCACCAAGTCAGGCAGAATCGAGATCAAGTCCCAGCTCTGATGACTGTACTTGGGCTCAATAAGGATGATGATGGCCACCAGTAAGGAGGACACATGAGGCTGGCAACTGCCTTGTGGAGCCTTCTGGAACAGGATACAGAGCACCTCTGCTTTTCGCGGGGACTGCTGCCATCCTCCGTGAGGTGGAGGGATGCAATGGATCCTTTTGGTCCAGCTCTGCACACACAGCAGCTGTTCACAGTAGTCTCTGGAGTCCTGCGTCCTTCTCTTTTCTTGGACAGAGCCCTCCCTGAGTGCGTGGGAACCGGGGCCGGCTGTGCTCTAGCAATGTGAGCCAAGCAGCTATTCCTTTGTTCGGACCTCACCTGGGGAGAGACACGGAGCCCAACTTATCAGAACACTTGGTGTCTTGGATCTCCTGCCCCAGAAAGGAGCAGCTGGACTTGGCTATATTTCAGTGCATTCGACTCACAGGATGCGTCTTGTCATCGAGACGAAAGTTTATGCTCAGACCTTCTCAGGGTGAGCTCATTTTGCTGTTATTAGCCAAAAGCTTCCCTCCTCCAACACTGTTTGATGTTTCCTGGCTGCAGAGTCCAGTTCCCAGAGTGAGATATGTTAGACTAGGAAGGGCTGCTTTTGTTGTGAAGCAATCCTACTCGGGAAATTTCTTCTTTGAACAAGGGCTCTCCTATTGTTGTTGATTTTTCGGTGGCAAAGGAGGAATACAGATGCTGCATGGTCTGGCTTAGTCGCTAGAGTTGTCAGGAGAGCCGAATTGGGACCACATGGAGCTCCAGTGGCGTTAACTGATTGACAATTTAAAAAGAGACAAAGCGAATGATTCTCACAGTGACTGTCCTTGCTAATTTCCTATTTTTTTTTTAATTTCATAGTTATTCCCCTAAGAGGCCTTTTGAACATACGGTTCCCCACATGAAATTATAAAACCAAAGATGAACTGTATGCTTGTTTAAGCACGACATCTCTGTCAGTATTTTGTGTATGAGACGATAGTTTCCAGCCATCTCTTCTGTCTTCCCACTTGACCAGTGAGCTTCACTGATTGGCTGAAGAAAGTCTCGTGCTTAGAGTTTTTGACTTGCTGTGATCTAATCAATTGGGAAAAATCGTGGATGGCTGGAGAAACCGAGTCATCCACGTTTTCCTGGGGACTCTGCTTATAACAGGATCCATTACCCCATGAACATTTATGAAGGGACAAGGCAGAATAACTTTTTGAAAATACCATCGTTGTTTTTCTGAAGAAATGCACTTGAAATGTTCATCATTATGATTTTCCCCCAGCTCGTGAGCACTTGTACATGCTAAAGTTGGTTGAGATTTGGCAAAAAAGCAGTATTTCCCTTCTTTACTCCATAATCACATTCCTGATGAAAGCCTGGTCCCTCGCTACTGGCTGCTTTCCTTGCTGGGAACTCATCCCCAGTGCTGCTGCCTTCAGGGGTCAGGGAGACCACACGAGTGTGCCATGATCGCCAGCAGCTGGCGCTTGGTCTCTGTGCCAAGCATGGGACTTGGGCACTGGAAAGTGTGCAGTCCACCTACAGGTGGCAGCAGCTATTCAACCAGTGTAGTCTTACTGTCACAGAGAAATCAGTCTGGTGCTGCCAGAGAACTTTACTGTCTTGAAGAGAAGCTGGAATCTAAATCTTTATGTGATTATTAAATATGGTTTGGGTCAAATCCAATAGGTCTAGCAGCTGGGTTGCGCCTCTGCCCGCTCACTTTTGACAACAGTTCCAGATACTCGCTTCGCCCCAAATCTGACCTATCCTGCACACTGTTTTCGCCCTGTCCCGTCACATCGCTTTCCTGGTTAAATGCTTGCATAGCTCCTCCTGCCTATCAGGTCACTGCCGCTCCCAGGAGCCAGGCATTTGAAGACTGCTGGTTTATGTAACATTGGTCCTTCACTTATCTGAAAGTCGTTTTCTCTTTGCTTTGTAGTTGTCTGTCTCTGCTTTTACTTAGTATTAAGTAGAACACTGAAACATTGGCTAATGTTTCTTCACCTTGAACCCTTCATGCTTAAATCCTGTCAATCTTTACAGGCCAATTTAGGTGCCTCTTCTGGAGGAGCTTCCCTTGCCGCGTCTGGCAGGCCGCTAATCTTTCTCCAGACTCTACCAGCTTGTGACTGGTGATGAAGCGTCGGGGGCACTTGGTCCAGCATCGGTGCTGCACCTGTATCCGTCCTGGCTCAGAAGGAGCGACTGGTCAACCGCCCCCCTTCACAGGTTCATCTCTGGCTTTGTCCTGGTCTCAGGGGAGACGCATTTCAACTTACTTTTTTCCTTTGGCACTTTTTTCTTTTCGTGGTGCACCCTCATCAGTTAATGCATAAGGGTCCCTTCTTCCCTACTAGGTCATATCTTCCTGCAGGGATCATTTCATATATAATCTCAATTCCCTGAGTGGCAAATACTTAACACATATTTGTGACACATATTTGCAACTCTGTGGATTGCTCCATCCCTTCCCATGCTCCCCAAAAGCTCCAGGTCTACTGTCACTATGTCACTGGAAGAGGATGAAACGGAGGGAAGTCAAATAGGAGGAGGAAGGACAATGAGCTAGGAGCCACCAGGCTTTTCCTATGTTTGCTTTGGCTCAAATGTTAATCTTTTTAAACATTTTAAAATTACTGACCCAGGAAAATTTAATACAAAGTCGACATGCCTTTGTTTTAACATGCTGTTAAACATTTTCCAGTTTTCTTTAAAAACTCAAATTCTAGAAGTACTAAAGAAAGAGCAGTTCTTAGATTACCTGACCTGCAAGAAGGCACCTGCTCTCTGCTTTGCCTTCTGTGTCCAGGCGGTGTGCTCGGAAGTGGCCACCAGAGGGGAGCATGAGCCAAGGTGATTTAACAGAGGCATGGACAACGAGTCATGGACAGAGAAAGCAGGTCCTGGATGAGGTCAGTGGACCATCGAGTTCTCTGGTTGTCAAACACTGAATGTGGGTCTTCTCTTTCTGCATCCACAGAGAATATAAACTGCAGTGCGCGGCTATCCAAGCAGGTACCCCGACTGGCACAAACCCTTACTGCAAAGTCTGAAGGACACGCAGCCCTCGCTCTTCAATTACACTGATTCTTTTTTTGCCCTTACATGAATCAAAAACCCCGAGAAAACTGTGTTCTTGGGTCATCTGGCTTTGGCTCTTTTTGAATGATTTATATTCAGTTGTGACTTGGCCTCTCTCAGTCCCTGCGTTGAAAGATGCCTTAAACACAGTTCTTTAAAATGCATTATTGTATCAACATAAGGATGTTGTCTATAATTTCACAAAACACCCTCTTCCTGAGTACCCAGGGGAAGCATTTTGCTTAAGACACAGAACTCTTTGCTTTCCCCACTGGGATTTCATCTCTTCCCCCAGTACGTATGGCGTGTCCATCTTGGTTGGGCACTGCAGGGTGCGGGACACAGGGCGAGGAGCAAGGGGAGGGATTTCTGTCCCCCTGGAGCTTCCGGGTAGTGGAGGATACAGATGGGTATTTATCACTCAGATGAATGTATCCATGTCAAATTTAAGTGCCGTGAAAGGCACGGACTTGCTCTGAGAGTGCAGCAGTGGGGCTGGCTTTCCAGAGAGGAAGTCCCCTTGAGTCCGCAGCTTTGCTACCTGAAGGGTAGGGGACCTTCCCGACCCTGGGGGGCCGCCATGGCGCCTGGGAGGAGAACTGCGGGGGACGGTAGGGACAGACCGGAGGTGGAGCAAGCCCGCAGGTCCTGTGTGTGTTTCCGCTTGCTGGTCCCTGTTTTTCCATCATTCCTTCATGAGCGGCAGGTTTGTGGAACAAGATGGGAAATACATAAAAATGTGTTATTCCAAGCTGCATCTCGAGCAGACCCTCCTGGAATGGAATGAGAAGCAGCTCCACATGCCACCTGGCCACCAAGGATGCTCATGCCCCTGCCATCAGGGCTCATGATGTCCTGCCCTGGCCGAGCTGGGCACCCTGCAGCACTGGCGGCTTTCTGTGGTGCTGGGTTGAGGCTCTTGGTCTGATCCGTCCTTCCCAGCACGCAGGACACAGAGCTCCTGGTAGAGCTTGGGCTCATGGCTGCTCAGAAAGCACAGCCCACCTTTTGCCTTCTAGCCCTGGGGAGAGTTACATCTAGCTGTCTCTTTGCCAGCGTCCCAGGAACAAATGGGCCATGCAATTAAGAAAGCAGTGTTTTACGGTTGCTTTTCAGGATCAGTTTTATTTATGTTTTAAAATTTTTATTAGTACACTTTTGCAGTACACAATGATCACATGCATTACAAGGCACTGGGGCGTGTACATGGCACAGCTCACCTCTTTTTGCATCCTCTTTCCCTCCCTGGAGCTGATTTTTGAGCTGCACAGGGCAGAGGCTGCCGGGGATGCTCCGTGTCACGCGTGCCTGGTCTCTCTGTCACCTCTGTTCCTGGTACTGGGCTGAACCGAGGCTGTAATGCAGATAAAACACAGCCTATCACTCTCCCTCTTACCTTGCCTGGGTCAGGAAAGAGCCTATTTCTGGGTCTGTTTATTATAGTAACATATTTCATTTAATAGAAAAAGTGAAGAAGAATGAAAACGAGGAAAACAAATTGGAGATCCTAATTCAGAGTGGTTAGACACAGGCCTCTTGATTCATTTTGCCTCAGTCAAACAGATCTCACCCCTGAGCTCCCAACCCACCAAATGTGTCCCTGCCACAGGACTCTTCCACCAGCTGCTCCCTCTACCTGGGATACTCTTTCCATGTGGAACCACGAGTCTGACTTGTTTACCTTCTCCTAGTTTTTGATTGAATAATGTCTTCTCAGTAAGGTGCACCTTGATAACCCTATTTAAAATTGGCAGTTCCCTTGCGCTCCTGATTCTTTTTCTCTCATCTCAGAAGTTAACAGATTATGACCTCTAGACACCCATTTTTAGAAATCAGGTTTTACTGGAGCACAGATGTGTTCTTTTTCTTTTTTTTTTTTTTTAATGTCTTATACATGGCTGCTCCGGGCCTGTGGTGGTAAAGTTGACAGATAAGATGGACCACAAAGTCTGAAATATTTTCTAGCTGGCCCTTTACTGAAATTTATCAATGTTGCCTGCTTAATTTTTCTTGTTTCATTGATAACCTTTACTGAATACATACCTACGGGTCTACGTCTCTCTACTTATGTCTATATTTTATTTTTAAAGCATCTCCACAAGGCCAGAGATGTTTTGTTTGCTCATCACTGGAGTCCTAGTCAACAGTGCTGACTTTCAGCGGCTCTTTGAACAGCACATAGATGAATAAATACAAAGCGTGCCACGAACCCAGAAGTTACGACCATCATCACTATTTCAGGGCAGCCAGTGCTTTTCAGAAGGGGACGCTGTGTGTGACACCAGCTGTATTCTCGCCCGAGGAGGTATGAAGCTGTAACTGATGCCACTCTGAGCCTTATATACCTGCTTACCTCTCCGGACACCTACACAGTCCCCAAATAAACTCTAAAGGAAAAGCCTTCTTTTTGCTCTTACAAAAGTAAACATCTCTTGCGGCTCTGAAACGTTGGCTGTTGTCAGGGAAGTGCTACTTTCCTGTTCAGACAGAGCAATGTCTATTTTTACTCTGCAGCCAGACAAGACTTAATTATTGAGTGATTTAAACCTAGGTCTTTATTTCACTTAAAAGAAGAGAGGAAGGAGGGACCACCTCACCTTTTGACCAAGGAAACAAAAGGCTCAGCCTTCCAGCTCCTTTCAGCCA